>PVKP010031437.1:0-26961 GCA_004027715.1 Plecturocebus donacophilus | reverse complement strand
TGTTCTTCTCTAAATTGTCCATTCTCGTTAGCATTTCGTCAAATCTTTTTTCAAAGTTATTAGTTTCTTTGCATTGGTTTAGAACATATTCTTTTAGCTCACAGAAGTTTCTTATTATCTACCTTCTGAAGCCTAATTCTGATGATTCTTCACACTCGTTTTCCATCAAGCCTTGCTCCGTTACTGATGAGGAACTAGCATCTTCTGTAGGAGAGACTTTCTGATTTTGAGTGTTCTCAGTTTTTTTACGGTGGCTTCTTGGCATCTTTATGGTTTTATCCATCTGTTGTCTTTGTAATTACCCACTTTCAAATTAGGTCTCTGAGTGGACGTCCAGCTTGTTAATTCCCAGCTCCAGAATCTATGTAATTTTCACTGTGCGACTCGCAACGCTAGCTAAGACAGCAGCGTTGAAATTCGTGGTGCTTTTCTGCCCCGGGGGTCTCGGGTCTGGCTTCTCAGTCCCTTTTTCAATCAGCTGGATGGACTGCTCTGACTTCCCAGAGCGCCAAACATCCTCCAAAAGGAGACTCAGTCCCGTTTACTCTGCACCAAGAGCCGCCGAGCTGAGGCACCGGCAAAAAAGCCACGCCAGCCGAAAGGGTCACGCTAGCGACCCGTGGGGCTCCTCCACTGGGAATGTCCTGGTCCGTGGGCAGCAAAAATTTATCGGTAAGTGTGGTGTCCACTGGCTCTCTGTGCTTTTACTGGGAGCTGCAACCCTGAGCTGCTAGTGATCGGCCATCTTGGATCTCTCTCCATCTCATATGATTTTTAAGAAATAAATGCTTCTGCAATATTGGCTTTGGATTCCTTGATTTTAAGTTGTCTATTTTTCAGGTGGGTAGATCATAATGATACTAAACCAATTAAAAGTTTCTGTTTAAATCAGTGGATCACAAATATATTTGATGTTTATTATTCATTGTTATAAAGAAAACCGCAAGTGGAAATACAACAACCAAAATAACAGCACTAATAAAATTTGGAAGAGAGAAGAAAGTTAGAAGCCACTGAAAATTGAGCTATTCCTTCAACTTTCAATATGGGAACTTGATAGATGTTGTTTATAAGTATTGATACACCAAGAAATAGAAATATAAACATACATTGGATATAAAAGTGTTAACTTCTAATAACTAAAATAAGCAATAGTTAAAAATATTTGTCATTGAAGTGGATATTGGAGGAGTGGGGAGCTGCACAGATTTGTTTTTTATTTTCTACCTTTCCTTAACTATTTGAAAAAATAGCATCTAACAAAAACAGGTTTTTTAGAAAAGAAAAATAACAGTACAGTTCAGTTAAATGTTATTTACATCTTCTTGGATAAATGTTTTAAATTGCTAATGTTGAAATCCACTACAATTTGATCTTTACTAATAACAGTATTCCTCTCTTTTCATGTTGACATAGTATTTTTTAATGGTGGCAAAATTCAGATTACCATATTCAAATAGGACTCGAATTTGAGTATGGTTTTAATCTTCACAATTTCAGAATGTCTTCCATTGTTATTAGTTTTAATTTTTCTTTTTAGTAGTCAAAGCATGTGATAAAAATGAATGGTAAAAATATAGATTTAAAATGACTTTCATACATGCCCATCTCTGCTAATTAAGGGCACTACTTGGCCCCCGTCACCCTGGGATCCAATTATACTCATTGCAATTAGGTTTCCCAGTTCAGAGGCTGCAGCTCCCACTGTAGTTTCTAACCTACGGAGAAGATGAATCACAAAGCTCTTTAAAGATGCTGGGGCTTTACTCACAAATTTACCTCTCATAGTCATGGTGAAAGTTGTCTTCTGGACCCTTCCAATGTGGATAAACAGGTTTTAAATGATAAATCCACGTCCCAATCTCCTTAAGCCTTGGACACCTTCCTCTACAGTATACCAAGGCAGTTCTGGCATTTCAATTTCATTTAGGGTAGTCTTACCTTTCAGTTCATATTTCAGTCACCAACCATCCAAACTGTTAGAGGTCTTTCTAACTTCTTGAACTACAGTATTGAATCCAGAATCTCTGCTTAGTGAACACATATCAGCCTGATTCAACATTAGGTTCCTTCCATGATTATCCTACACCTTTAAGATCCTTCACCACACATATTTCCCAGATTTCCACCTGTATAAATAGGAAAAAAATTGTGTAGTTCTTGTTAGCACACCTGCTCATGGGTGACACTTTGGACTTTGGGTTTTGGAGCCTGCTGGGACTTGAGTTCCATTTTAAGTCTAGGAGCCAAGAGGGGTGATAGGGATAGGCCCTGAGGAATCAACAGTGTCTTGCAATGCAGTTACCTTCAGGGAGTCTATACAGTTTCTTCAGGAAAAGCAAGGTGAATCTCCTCCAATGGGGATGGAGTTGCTGCTTCTACTGACAAAGAGGATTCATCAGAATATAGGGGGGTCAACATCACAAGCTTCATCAGAATCTTCCCATGAGTCCCATTCCAGTGTTCAGTATTCCATTCCTTCCCCACCAAAGCCCTCACTTTACAGCAGACACTCCGCAAGTTTGAGAATTTAATTTGCATTGTAATTTAGCCACTCTCAGGATGAGACTTGGTTTGGTTTTCAGCGGTCTCAGTTCTGTGGCTGCAGGTCATAAGAGTTGCTTGTACAGCAGACATAGAAATTTTCAGGTCATTTATGCGGTGCTTGAGCTAGGAATCTGAATCCTCATGTAAAATTTTCTTTCCCCCATTTTTTCCAGTCCCATTGGAGCAACCAGCCAATCTCATACTCATTAGTTTGACAAAATGCTCTAAGGTATCCAATCCATGGCCATCCAGGACATTGCCTCTTTTAAGTATTTGATCAGGAGTATCCAATGATGATGTTTTGTTTATCTTCATTGCCACATGATGCCACCGGCTATCAGTGTTCTTTTTACTGGGGGAAATAGTGTCATTAGCATCTTTAAATCTACTCAGACTAGAGAACCAATTCCAGAAACCCCAGCATGAAAACTCATCATCAAGATTCCGTTTCTCTAGAACTACTTCATTCTTGGCATCAAAATATATTCCAGTTTCTCCAGAAAAACAGAACCAATAGACTGTGTGTATGTGCACATGTATCTATAAATCTATATTTATGTCTATCTATCTATCTATCTATCTATTGTCTATATATCTTGGTCTGAACTATATAGGGCATGATGGCAAGCTAAAGATCAAGGAAAAGTTGATGTTACATTCTTGAGTCCAAAGGCAGTTTGGAGGCAAAAATCTCTTCTTCTTCAAGAGACCTTAGTCTTTTCCCTTAAGGCCTTCAACTGATTGGATGAGGTCCATACACATTATGGAGGATACTTCAAAGTATTCATTATACTAATTTAAAGGTTAGTTATATTTAAAAAGTATCTTCACAGCAACATCTAGACTGGTGTCTGACCAAAAACTGGGTATCATGGACTAGCAAAGTTGTCACATAAAATCAACCATCAAAAAGTTGTTGAGCATCTTTCATGCATTTGTTGGCAATTTACATATCATTTATATATTGAATATTGGATATTTGAAGAAATACTGATTCAAATGCTCTGGTCATTTAAAAAATTGTACTATTTTTCTTTTTATTATTAAGTTGCAACAGTTCTTTTTATATTTTAGATATAAGTCCCTTATCGGAAATATGATTTGAAAATATTCTCTCCCATTCTGTCGGCTGTCTTTTCACTTTCTTGATGGTATTGAATGCAGAACCAATGTTTTGATGAAATCTAACTTTTTAATATATATATCTTGTGCTTTTGATATCTCATTTAATAAATCATTGCCTAACCTGAGGTAACTGAAATTAACTCCTCTGTTTTCTTCTAAGAGTTGTATATGTTTAGCTTTTATATTTAGGGCTGTGATCATTTGGAGTTAATTTTTGGTTGTGGTATGAGATTGAGGTTTCAGTTTTATTCTTTGTATATGAATATCCAGTTATACTAGCACTATTTGTTGAAAACATTTGAAATAGTTTGGATATGTGTCCGCACCCAAATCTCATGTTGAAATGTAATCCCCAGTGTTGAAGGTGGGGCCTGATGGGAGGTGATTAGATCATGGGGGTGGGTTTCTCATGAATGCTTTTGCATCATCCCTCTGGTGCTGCTCTCACCATAGTGACTGAGTTCTTGTGAGAGCTGGCCATTTAAAAGTGTATGACACCTTTGCATTCCCTCTCTTGCTCCTGCTCGGCCATGTAATGTGCCTGCTTTCCCTTTGCCTTCTGCAATGATTTTAAGTATCTTGAGGCTTCCCCAGAAGCTGAACAGAAGTATCATGCTTCTTGTACAGCCTGCAGAACCATGAGCCAATAACCCTCTTTTCTTTGTAAATTGCCCAATTTCAGATACTTTTTTATAGCAATGTGAAAATGAACTAATATAGACTGTTCTTTCCCCATTGAATTTTTCTTGTTACCCTTGACAAAAATTAATTGACTATAAATATGAAAGTTTATTTCTGGGCCCTTAATTTTATTCCCAGGACTATATGTTTATTCTTATGCCAGACTGTGGCGAATTCAAGGATTTGGGGACCAATCAAGGAAACATCAAGACCACAAGAAGGCAATACTGTACATCAAGCTTTATTGGGTGGTGACTGAGAGGGCTGCATGTGAGTAGAAGTGCCTCACAGCAAACTTTCCAGAGACAGAGGAAAAATATCACCATACAGTAGGAAGACAGAGCAAGTTTATTCCTGGAAAAGAGAAAGATTGAAGAAAGGACTTCTATGTTGCTCAGCAGCAAGGTAGAGAGACACTGGGTAAGAGAGCTCCAAGAGGTAGCAATGGTTTTGGGTCTTTTCCCACTACAGAGTTTGTCTTATCTATGGTTAGTAGGTGCTGGATGCAGTTTCACAAGTAATATAAAGCAGGCAGACTCAACATACCTAAAAATATGTTTATTTAAATACAAAAATTAGCTGGGCATGGTGGTGCATGCCTGTAGTCCCAGCTACTCGGGAGGCTAAGGCAGGAGAATTGCTTGAACCCAGGAGGCAGAGGTTGCGGTGAACCGAGATCACGCCATTGCACTACAGCCTGGGTAACAAGAGCGAAACTCCGTCTCAAAAAAAGAAAAAAAAAAGTTTATTTTTGCTATCTTCAGAGCAATTGGATGTGTAAGAATTTGAGTTTAGCACAGAGGGCTTTGAGCTAAAAGTCCTATCCTGATGTGAAAAAGTAAACAATATAGGGGTCAACATACAGGAGCCAGTTTTGGTTTGCTTATGTAGTGCAATAACACATTGTCTTGGTTACTATAGCTACGTAGTAAGTTTTGAAATCAGGAGGCGTGAGTCCTCCAACTCTGTTCTTTTTCAATATTGTTTTGGCTCTTCCGAATTCTTTACATTTCCACATAAATTTTAGAATCAGTTTATCAATTTTTGTAGGAAAAAATAGCTGGGATCTTGATAGGAAAATTCTGTTAAATCTGTAGCTCAATGTAGGTCATTACATTTTCTGAGTCATGAATATTGAAAGTGTTTCATTTATTTAAATCTTATTTAATTTCTTTCAGCTATGTTTTTTAGTTTCCAGTGTATGAATTTTGCACTTGTTTTGTTAAATTTATATCTAAGTACTTTGTTCATTTTTATGCTACTGTATATGGATTTGTTTTCTTGCTTTCAGTTTTGATGTATTTACTATTACTGTATAAAAATAGAATTGATATTTTATATTGATCTTGTATTTTGAAACCTTGCTGAACTAATTTTTAAATTCAAATAGTTTTTTTAGTGGATTCTGTAACATTTTCTGTATTTTAATTGTCTTTTACTAGAATTTTCTGAAGGTGTTCTGAGAGTTTGTTCCAATTTTAATCTTTAGTTAGCCCATTTTACCATACTTTTTAATCAAGGAAAGTTTCAAATATGTTTCAAATAGGATTTTGAAGTAATTTAAAATGCTTAAATATACTCACCACCTATATTCAACAGGTGTTAACATTTGTCATATTATTTATCTGTCTGTGTATCTATCTAGCTATATGTATGGGTTTTGTTTTATTTGAAACAAATAAACAAAGGAGTTATTTGTAAGAGAGTTGCAAGTAGCATGAAACTTTATCCCTAAGTACCTTTTGTATACCTTTCATAAGAATAAGTATGTTCGTCTACATAACTACAATACCATTAGAACTTCCAAGAAGCTTCACAATAACTTCTTAATATCATCTAATATTCAGTCTATATTCAAATTTCTCCAATTGCCTCAAAATATCATTTTTTTGCATTAAAAAAAATCTAGGATCTAGACAGTGGTCATAAGTTGCATTTGATGGTTAAATTTTTAAAAACTCTTTTAAGCCTGAAAATCATCCCACTTTTTTTTTAATGACATCGTCTTTGGGAAGGCATAAGAGCAATTATCTTGTAAATCCTTCCACACTCTTAATTTGTCTGATTGTTTCCTTTCGTTGTTGTTCTCCTTTTCCCCTTTTCCCCTGTATTCCTGTAAATTGTAAATTAGGTCTAAAGCCTTAATTAGATTCAGGGGAAACATTTTTGGCAAGGATATTTATTGGATAATGCTATGTAGTTTATAGTGCACTGCATCAGTGGCATATGATGTCAGATTGCTCATGATTAGTAATGTTGGTTGATCAGTTTGGCAGTTAGTCTGCATCATCTTTCCATTGTAAAGCTACTTTTTTTCTTCTGCAGATAAAGATCTCAATAGGTTGACAAAATTACCCATTCTGTGAGTATAAGTTTTCACATTTTTCTAGCCACCCTTGTTCCTAATGAATGGACTCTTGTGCAATATACATGGCAAAAGGGATGGAGGTTATGAATTAGCTCATTAAGCTCATATCCCTTCATTAAATATGATAACACCATCCCAGGTGCCTAACTGTTGGGAATCCCTGAGCCCCACACATTGGGTGCCAGAATGTAGGGATCCATGAGCCCCATGTTGAGCACCAGAATGTAGGGAGCCAGCCCTACATCACCCGTGGGTACCTGGAGTTTGGTGGCAACAAAGAAATGAGAAAAAGACAGATTAAAAGAGACAGTGGGACCAGGGGGCCATCACTTATTACTCTGGAGGAGGCACTGAAGGTCCTGAGCTCTGATCATCCACTCTGTTTACTGGTTACAATCACTTTGATCTATAGGGTAGGGGTGGAGTGATGGTGGAGTGAATCAGTGAGCCAGAAGTAAATCAGTGAGCCAGAACTGGTGTGTCATCCTAAGGATTGGTAACAGTGGTGGTTTGGGAGTTTCACAAAACAAGAATATGTGGTTATCTTTAGCTTATTATCTATGTGCAGCTGATGGAACACGGGCCTTACAAGGAGCCTAAAAGTCTGGCTACATCATAGTGCTACGAAGGGGTTTTATGTCCTTGAGCACAATGTTTATGGTAAAAGAGCCGAGATCACCCTGCACCAGAACATGAGGCATGAAGAGACCTTCCTCCTCAGAGGCCTCCTGTGGCCTTCCACAGTTTGTTGTTCCTTGTTTATATGTTACTCATAACCAGTTTATGTAGGCACTCTGTAAGTCTTTTCTCCTTTGCCGTGTTTCCCGACACCTAACCTAACACCATTGCCCACAGTATGGTGACTCACAATGTGATGTCTTTCCAATGGAAGCCAACTAATCAGTTGATAGTAGGTTGTTTATATTAAACCCTTTTAATCCTGATCATAGTAGTAATTAATCTCCAATGGAATACCATTTACTTTGGATCTGGATTTACCTTTCTTGCTCACAATATTTCTGCCCAAAATATTTCTCATGGATATAGGAAACACCTTATTCATAACAAACTATCACACATAATATTTTTTCTGATTAAAAAAAAAGCAATTCACAGCAGTAATGAACTCATGCCATGCAATTCACTGGTCTTACCATGCACCCTATTACCGAGAACCATCTAGTCTGAGGGAGCTGTTGGAAAGCTTCATGAAGATAAGTATACTGCCAGTGAAGAGATAACATTCTATGAAATAGGACAATATCCTACAGAATATGCTTTGAGGCAGCAACCAATATATGATGCCATTTCACCAACTGCCATAAACTATGAGTCTGGAAATAAACAGGTAGATGTGAAAATGGCTTCTGTCACCCTCACATCTAATAATCCACTACAGAATGTTTGCTTCTAATTTCTAAAGGTTTGGCTTTTGCTCATTTAAAGGTCTTAGTTCTGAAGGGAGAAATGCTTCCACCAGGAGACACAATAATAGATATATTGAATTGGAAGTTGAGACTACCATCTGGCCCTTTGGGCTTCTCATGTCTCTAGACAAACAGAAATTAGTTGAGAAATTTGGCTCTAATTTCTACTAAATGAGAAGTTGGTTTACTTTTGAAAATGGCATCAGAAAATAATATCTGGATGTGAGAAGATTTTTTTCTGGGCACCTCTTACCACTTCCTTGTTCATTAATACAAATTAACATGCATCTACTGCAACTCAGCAAAAACAGAATCAGCATGAACTCAGGCCTTTCAGAAATAAAATTTCAAATTAATGCACTAAGTAAAAATTTACAGCTAGCGTAGGTGCTGGCTCTAGGCCCAGGAAACATGAAATGAGAAGCAGAAAAAAGTTGTAAGTATCAAATACAGTCTTGTTGCCATTAATAGAAATGAGGATTGTAGCAGCTAAGCATATTTTCTTCGTTGCTTCTTAAGTATTAATTTGCATATTTTAGACGTTTCTCTTACCGTCTTCCTTTTCTGTATTATGTTATATACAGAATTTGCATGGTAATTAACTTTACAATCTAGCTTTTATATTATAGAATATTCAGGTGGGATTATAAATGAGCTAGGAAAGCAAATAACATCATCCAGAGATGAATAAATAATCATTGAGATCTTAGGTCTCTCTTTTTGGGATTTGGGTGAGAAAATTTTTATTCGTACAAAGAGCATCTTATTGAAAAGCATGAAGTTATTGTTGTTATGATATGGTGGACATGTTTGCCCCCTTCAAATCTAATGTCAAAATGTGACCTCCAGTGTTGGAGGTGGGGCCTGGTGGGAGGTATTGGATCACTGGGGCAGATCCCTCATGAATGACTTGGTGCCATTCTTACAATAATTGGTGAGTTTTTGCTCTAAGTTCATGTGAGATCTGGTTGTTTAAAAGAGTGTGGCACCTCCTCCCTGCTTGCTCCCGCTCTTGCCATGTGATACATCTGCTCCCCCTTCACCTTCCACCATGATGGTAAGTTTCTGAGGCCCTCACCAGAAGCAGATGCTGGCACCACACTTCCTGTACAGCCTGCAGAACCATGAGCCAATTAAATCTCTTTTCTTTATAAATTACCAAGTCTTAAGTATTCCTTTATAGTGATGGAAATGGATTAACACATGCTGCTATAGAGAAATTTAAATAAAAATCAAAGAAAGTATACAACGAATGCCTTTTATAAATATCAGTGTACAAATCTTAAACAAAAAAAAATAGTAAATCAAATTCAATTACGTAAAAATGACAATGCATTACGAAGAAGTTGGATTTATTCTCAGAATACAAAGTTGTTTTAACATTCAATAAGCAATGATTAGAATTTATTTCATCATTGTGATAAAAATGAAAACCCATATGATTATATGAAGAGATGTAGAAACGTGCATTTGATAAAATTTAACATCCAAGACAATTTTTTTGTAAATTAGTAATAGAAGAGAACTTCCTTTCTAACAAAAAGTATTAAAATCCCTCTAGTAAACACCATCCTTTGTGGGTGAAAGAAAACTTTCTTTCTGAAACTGGGAATGAGACAAGAATGTCCACTCTAACCCTGTTTACTCAACATTTTAATGTGTCCTAGCCAGTATAGTAAGGCAATAAAAAAGCAAACAAACAAATAAATGAAAGAAATAAAATGTATAATGATTATAATACAAAATAAAAGGGCTATTTACAGGTGATGTAATTATGCATATTGAAAATAAAAAATAATGTACAGATAAACCATTAGAATTTAGCAAAATTACCAGGTCCCACAAGCATTCCTCTATGCCTGCAATAAACAATTAGAAAGTTTAATTTTAAATGATTTAACTTAAAACATTAAGCATGTAAAATATTTAGAAATAAGTCAAATGAAAAACGTGCAACACAATTTCATCTAAAACTAAAAAAAGTTATTGAGGCATAAATGAATGGTAAGGACATAATACAAAGTAAATTAAAAACTTGAATTAATAAATTTAAGCCTTGGAATCCATATTAATGGGTTAAAGAAATCAACTCTCCCCAAATTGATCTAAAAAGAGCTAACAGAGTTCTTTTCTATGAAAATTTATGAGCTAATTTTAAATTTTATTTGAAAATACAAAGGGCCAAGATTTTTCTTGAAAAAAGAAAAAATACAGTCAGACTTACTCTAGTGGACAACATGATTTATTATAAAGCTATAGTAATTAAGAGAGTATTGTCTGCAAGCATAGCCAAATATACCAGAAGAACAGAACAGAGAATCTGCAGTCAGCCCTGTAATTATAAAGATGATTGATTTATGAAAAAGATGACACTGCTGACCAGTTAGGGAAGAATGTTCTTCAATGAAGATGTTGGAACAATTGGATAGCCAAATTCACAAAATGAATCTTGCCTCCTACACCACATCATACACAAAAATCAATTCTAGGTGAATTGTAAACTTAAATGTGAAAGGAAAATGTAACAACATATTATAATATGACGTAGGAAAAGGCTTCTTAAAGAGGACAGTAAAAACACTCATAAAAGTTGGATAAATTGGACTGCATTTAAATTAAGAGATTTATTCATAAAAGTACACCACTGTGAGTTTAAAAATAAGCCACAGAGTGTAGATGTGTGTATCTGTATGGCAGATGTGCGCATGTGTGTATCTGTATGGTGTATGTGTGAAAATGAGCTTGAATCAGGAATACACACACACACACACACATATACATATATATTTTTAGCTTTGCTAAATTGAGGGAAAAAAACAGCCCCCACCCCCAAAAGAAACAGGGAAAACTAGGAACTTGAATGAATACAAACCCAAATGGCTGATAGACACATGAAAATATTGAACATCATTAATAATCAGGGAAATGCAGACTAAAACCATAGTAACTTTTTTTTTCAATCAAAGTCTCTCTCTGCAAGCAACTTGAAAAACATATTTGAAAATATCATCCATGAAAATTTCCCCAGCCTTGCTAGAGAGGCCAGCATTCAATTTCAGGAAATGCAAACAACCCCTGCAAGACACTATACAAGATGGCCATCCCCAAGACACGTAGTCGTCAGTTTCTTCAAGGTAGAAATGAAAAAAAAAAAAAAAAATCTAAAGTCAGCTAGAGAGAAGGGGCAGGTCATCTACAAAGGCAACTCTGTCAGGAAATAGCAGAGCTTTCAGCAGAAATTTTACAAGCCAGAAGACATTGGGGGTCTATAATCAGCATTCATAAAGAAAACGAATTCCAACCAAAATTTCATATCCAACCAAACTAAGCTTCATAAGTGAAGGAGAAATAAGATCCTTTTCAGACAAGCAAATGCTAAGGGAATTCATTACCACCAGACCTGCCTTAAAAGAGCTCCTTAAGGGAGTGCTAAATATGGAAGTGAAAGACCATTACTGGCCACCACAAAGACACACATAAGCGCATGGACCATTGACAGTATAAAGCAACTACACTATAAAGTTTGCATAAGAATCAGCTAACAACATGATAACAGGTTCAAATTTATACGTATCAAGATTATGTTTGAATAAAGATAGGCTATATGCCCCAATTGAAAGGCAGAGAGTGGGCTGGGCATGGTGTTTCATATCTGTAATCCCAGCACTTTGGGATTGGGAGGCCAAGGTGGGCAGATCACAAGGTTAGAAGTTTGAGATCAGCCTGATCAATATGGTGAAACCTTGTCTCTACTAAAAATAAAAAATTAGCCAGGTGTGGTGGCATGCACCTGTAATCCCAGCAACTCAGGAGGCTGAGACAGGAGAATTGCTTGCACCTGGGAGGCAGAGGTTGCAGTGAGCCAAGATTGCACCACTGTACTACAACCTGTGTGATAGAGTGAGACTCCATTTCAAAAAAAAAAAAATGCAGAGAGTGAACCAGGCATGCTGGCTCACACCTGTAATCCCAGCACTTTGGGAGGACAAGTTGGGCAGACTGATTGAGAACAGGAGTTTGAGATCAGCCTGAACAATACAGCAAAACCATGTCCCTACAATAATACAAAAGCTAATCGGGTGCAGTTGTGGTGGCACACACTTGGATCCCAACTACTGGAGAGGCTGAAGCAGGAGTATTGCTTAAGCTGGGTAGACAGGTTGCAGTGAGCCATGATAGTACCTGGGCAACAAAGTGAGACTCCAAAAAGGGCACAGAGTGGAAAGTTGGATAAAGAAGGAAGATTCAACTGTTTGCTGTCTTCAAGAGACCCATGTCACATGCAATGACACCCATGGGCTCAAAGTAAAGGGATGGAGAAAAATCTACTCAGCAATGGAAAACAGAAAAAAATCAGCAGTCGCTATTCTAATTTCAGACAAAACAGACTTTAAACTGACAACAACAACAACAAAAAGACAAGAAAGGGCATCACATAATAGTAAAGTGTTCAATTTAAGAAGACCTATCTTAAATAAATATGCACCCAACACAGGAGCCAAATTCATAAAACACGTTCTTAGAGACTTACAAAGAGACTTAGATGATCACAGAATAATAGTAGGAAATTTCAACACCACTCTGATAGTGAAGCAGGAGGGCCACAAGCAAACCTCTTGAACACCAAACAGGGAAGCAAGTGGTAATTTTATTCGGCCAGGAGCTGCAGTGGTATAGATGCCTCAACAACTGAGCTCCCTGACTAGAAAATCCTATTCTCTTTTAAAGGCTTACAGTCTTAGAGAATACATGTGAGGGTCATGATCGATGAGGTAAGCAAAGGGTACATGACTTAGGTTGGGGGTCTAATTGTGATTAAGCAAGAACAGTATCTTCTGGGGAAAATTCCTCCATATCATATTTGTGATCTATAGAGAGAATTGTGGTTAGCAGTAGGGAGTTTAATCCTTTAGACCTGACCGCTGGCCAACTGGTCCGTCCTCTGTCTGACTTTTAACTTCTCCTTTTGAGATGCAATGTAGAAGGCTAAAGGAGAAACAGCCTTAGGAGCTCAGGAGGAGGGAGTCTCCTTCCTCAATAGTATTAGACAGATCATCAAGGCTGAAAACTAGCAAAGATACTCAGACCTGAACTCAACACTTGACCAAATGGATCTAACAGATATCTACAAAACTCTCTGCCTAAAAGCAACAGAGTATATATTCTTCTCATCTACACACTGTGACCGAAAAAAAAGTTACTATGATTTTAGTCTGTGTTTTCCAGATTATTAATGGTGTTCAATATTTTCATACATCTACATAGAATATATATTCTTCACATCTACATTGATTTTAGAGCTTGTGCTCTAAAACCACACAATTGGCCATAAAACAATTCTCAGCAAATTCATAAAAATGGAAATCATACCAACCACACTTTTGGACCATAGTACATAAAAATAGAAGTCAATATTAAGAAGACTGCTCAAAACCATACAATTACATGGAAATTAAACAACTTGATCCTGAATGGTAAACAATGAAATTGACAGAAATCAAGAAATTCCTTCTAACTAATGAGAACAAAGACGCAACATAACAGAATCTCTGGGACATAGCTAAACCAGTGTTAAGAGAATCTCTGGGACATAGCTAAACCAGTGCTAAGTGTCCACATCAAAAAGGTAGAAAGATCTCAAAATAAGCACCTAACATCACACATACAGGAGCCAGAAAAACAAGAGCAAACCAATCACAAAGCTAGCAGAAGACAAGCAAAAACCAGAATCTGAACTGAAGGAAACTGAGCCATGAAACACCAGACAACAGATTAATGAAAGCAGAAACTTGTTACTTGAAAGAATAAATAAGATTGGTAGACTGCTAGCTAGACTAATAAATAAAAAAAAGAAGACCCAAATAAATAAATACAATAAAAAATGGCAAAGTGGACATTACCACTGACCCCACACGAATACAAAAAAAAAAAAAAGTCTCAGAGACTATTATGAACACCTCTATGCACACAAACTAGAAAACCTACAAGAAATAAATTCCTGGAAACATACAACCTCCCAAGATTAAACTAGGAAGAAATCGAAACCTTGAACAGACCAATGATGAGTTCCAAAACTGAATTAATAAAAAGGCTACCAACCAGAAAGAACCCACGACCAGTTGGATTCATAGCTAAATTCTACCAGATGTACAAAAAAGAGCTGGTACTAATTCTAATTAAATATTCCAAAAAATGAAGAGGAGGAACTCCTTATTGTATTAAGATAATATCAAAACCTGGCAGAGACACAACAAAAAAAAACAAAACATCAGACCAATATTCTTGATGAACATTGATGCATAAATCCTTAACAAAATACTAGCAAAACAAATCCAACAGCACATAAAAAAGGTAATCTACCATAATCAAGTAGGCTTTATCCTGGAATGCAAGCTTGTTTCACAAACTCAAATCAACAAATGTGATTTATCACATAAACAGAACTGAAAACAAAACCACATAATCATTTCAATAGATGCAGAAAAGGCCATTGATAAATTAAATATTGCTTCATGTTTAAAAACCCTCAATGAACTACACATTGAAGGAACATGGCTAAAAATAATAAGGGCCATTTATGAAAACCCCACAGCCAGCAACAACATGCTGAATGGGCAAAAACTTAAAACAATCCTTTTGAGAACCAGAGTAAGACAAAGATGCCTCCTCTTGCCACTTCTATTCAACATAAGTACTAGAAATCCTACCCAGAGAAATCAGACAAGAGAAAGAAATAAAAGTCATCCACACAAGAAGAGAGGAAGTTAACCTATCTCTATTTGCAGAAGATACTATTCTATGACTAGAAAACCCCATAGTCTCTACCCAAAAGCTCCTAGGTCTGATAAACAACTTCAGCAAAGATTCAGGATACAAAATCAATGTACAAAAATCAGTAACATTTCTATGCACCAAAAACATCCAAGCTGAGAGCCAAATCAAGAATGTAATCCCATTCACAATAGGCACAAAAAAGAATCAAATACCTAGGAATACAGCTAACCAGGGAGATGGAAGAACTCTACAACAAGAATTACAAAACACTGCTGAAAGAAATCAGAGCTGACACAAACATATGGAAAAATATTCCATACCTATGGATAGGAAGAATCAGCGCTATTAAAATGGTCATATTACCCAAAGGAATTTACATATTCAATGCTATTCCTATCAAACTACCAATGACATTCTTCACAAATCTCTTTTTTAGAACTATTCTAAAATTCATGTGAAACCAAAAAAGAGCCCAAATAGCCATAAGAAAAAAAAGATGAAGGAAGAAAGGAAGGGAGGGAGGGAGGGAGGAAGGAAAAGAGAGGAAGAAAGAAGAAAGAAAGAAAGAAAGAAAGAAAGAAAGAAAGAAAGAAAGAAAGAAAGAAAGAAAGGAAGGAAGGAAGGAAGGAAGGAAGGAAGGAAGGAAGGAAGGAAGGAAGGAAGGAAGGAAGAAAGGAAGGAAGGAAGAAACAAAGAAAGGAAAGAAAGAAAGGCAAACATAAGCATCACAGCCCTATTCACATCAAAACTGGAGGCATTACTCTACCTGACTTCAAACTATACTACAGGGCCACAGTAAACAAAACGGCATGGTACTGGTACAAAAACAGACACATACCTACAATTATCTTATCTTTGACAAAGTCAATAAAAACAAACAATGAAGAAAAACTTGTATTTAGTGCTGGGATAATTGGCTAGCCATATGGAGAAAATGGAAACAGAACCCCTTCCTTATGCCATATGCAAAAATCAATTCAAGATGGATTAAAGACTTAAATGTAAAACTTAAAACTATAAAAACTCTAGAGGAAAATCTGGGAAATACAATTCTGGACATAAGCCTTCGCAAAATTTTTATGATGAAGACACCAAAAGCAATTACAATGAAAATTAAAATTGACAAATGGAATCTAATTAAACTAAAGAGCTTCTCTGCAGCAAAAGAAACTATCAACAGAGTAAAGAGACAGCTTACATAATGGAAGAAAATATTTGCAAACTGTGGATCCAAAAAAAGAGCTAATACCCAGAATCTATAAGAAACTTAAACAAATTATCAAGTAAAAATTAAATGACTCCAAGGTAGGCAAAGGATATGAACAGTGACTTTTCAAAAGAAGACATATATGGCCAAGAAGCATACGGCAAAATGCTCAACAACACTAATCATTAGAGAAATGCAAATCAAACCCACAATGAGACACCATCTCAAAACTGCAATGAGATACCATCTCACAACAGTCATAATGGCGATTATTAAAAGTTCAAAAGATAGTTGCTGGTGGGGTTGCAGAGAAAAGGGAATGCTTATACACTGCTGGTGGGAATTTGAATTAGCTCAGCCACTGTGGAAAGTAGTTTGACAATTTCTCAAAGAACCTCAAACAGAATTACCATTCAAGCCAGCAGTCTCATTATTGGGTGTATACCCAAAGGAATTTAAATTGTTCTACCATAAAGACACATGCACATGTCTGTTCACTGCAGCCCTATTCACAATAGCAGAGACATGAAACCAACTTAAATATCCATCGATGGTAGACTAGATAAAGAAAATATGGTACATGTACACAATGGACTACTACACAGCCATAAAAAGAACAAGATCATGTCCTTTGTAGCAGCATGGATGAAGTTGGAGGCTGTTAACCTAAGTGAATTAACACAGGAATGAAAAACTAAAAGCACATGTTCTCACTGAACTGGACACTGAGTACACATGGTCACAAACAAGGGAACAACAGACACTACTTGAGGGTACAGTGTGAAAGGAGGATGAGGATTAAAAAACTATCTATTGGGTACTATGCTTTTTACCTGGGTGATGAAATAATCTGTACACCAATCCCCTGTGACACACAATTTACCTATATAACAAACCTGCACATGTACCCCTGAATCTAAAATAAGAGTTTATAAGCAAATAAATAAATAAGCAGGAGAAAGCAAGTTTGTTCGCCCAGGCTGGAGTGCAGTGGCACTACCATAGCTCAATGCAGCCTCAAACTCCTGGAATAAAGTGATATTCCCACCTCAGCCTCCTGAGGAGCTAGAACTATAAACACATACCACTATACCTGGCTAATTTTTAAAAATTAAATATTTTAGAGATAGAATCTGTCTATTTTGCCCAGGCTTGTCTTCAACTCCTGGGCTGAAGTGATCCAACCTCCTGCTTCAGTCTCCCAAGTTGCTAGGATTTAAGGCATGAGCCACTGTACCTGGTTTTATAATAACATTACATACAATCACATCACAAGGGCTAATTTTTTTAAAATAGAAGAGAAAAAAATGGGGAGAAAGTATTGGCAAAAATGTGGAGCAACTAGAAATCTCATTAACTGTTGGAAGTGTAAAATGATATAACTTTGGAAATCTGTTTAGCAATTTTCATTATATTTGAAAATTCACATTCACTATGTCCTGCCAATTCTATTCCTAGGTATGTACCACATGGAAATGCACATACACACACACACACACACACACACACACATGTTTAGAAACATAAACAGCATATAAATAAGAATGTTCATACCAATATTATGTATAATAGTCTCACATTGAAAATAATTTTTATTGATATATAAAAGTGGAATGAACAAATTCTGATAAATTATGGCATATTCATGCAGTAATAAACCAACATAGCAATGAAAATGAAAGAACTGTTACATGCAATAACATGGAAAAATCTCACAAACACATTTAGTGAGAAGGCCATATGCAAAAGAGTATATTTATATTTATATTGATTTCAAAGGCAGGCAAAAGTCAGCTATGACGATAGAGCAAAGCTGACCTTTGGAAAAGACGAGGTGGTTAATGACTTGGGGTGGTCATACCAAGGGCTGCTTCTGGGTTGTTCTGTCCTTGAATTGGTTTACACCCACGAGTTTACTTTGTGAAAATTCATTTGTTGGGAAATGCACTTATCTGTGCTCTTTTCTTTATGCATATTTCAATAAAATTACTTGAATGTATTTATTTATGTGTTCTTTCCATAAATGTTTATTAAGCATTGAGTCACTGTGTTAGGCACTGGTGATACAGCAAAGAATGAGATAGGCCATCCTTATAGTGTAAGCATAGCAAAAGAGTAAAACTTTAAACAGAGTACTGTGGGAACTCATCTGAGTGACAACTAAGTAGGGAAGAGAGGGCCAAGGAAGGTTCCTAGCAGAAAGTAACGACTGAGCTAAAAGTGTGGGAATGAATAGTAGTTGGAAATATCAAAGTTGGTAAGAGAGGATGTAATAATAATGTTTCAGGCAGAAGAATCAGCATGTAAGAAAGTCTGTAGGTAATCCATTACAGGATGATAGTCAAAGAGATCAGGAAGAAGCTGCTGCAGTCATATAGGCTTTTAGACAGCAATGACCTGCCCTGTAGTAGCAGCAGTGAGAATGGGAGAAAATAGATGGATTTTAGAGACAATTCACAGGTAGAATGAAGAGGACTTTGTCATTGATCAGACCTGGCTGCTAAGGTACAAAGATGAGTCAAGGATGATTTCTAGATATGTAGTAAAGAATGTGTCTTACACCCGTAAGAAACAGAGGGAAAGGAACAAGTGTGAGCTAGACAGAGGTGGTGATAATAATTTTGAGGGTTTTTTTGCTATGTTTAGTTGAGATACCCATGAGATATCAAAGAGGAGATCAAGTAGGTAGTCTAACATACAGAAATAAGATTCTAAGATCTTCCCTGGGAATACATGTTTTGAGGTCCCTGGCATGAACATGGTTATTAGAGACATGGAAATGAATGGGATTGTATGGCAAATATGTCACTAGAGAAAGAGGCCTAGGATAAACCCAAAGGAACTAGGCAGAGAAAAACGAGCTAATAAAAAATTACAAACAGCACCCAAATAAAAGGGAAAGAAACCAACAGAGTGTGGTGTCATGGCTGTTAAAGAGAGAAAATATTTCCAGTAGGGAGATTTTCATGGTGTCAGATACTTCAGGTAGGCAGTAGGTAATGAGGACTGATGACCTTGGCAGAGCAGTTTGAAGAAATGATGAGGGTGGAGAGTGGTGGGGGGGCAGTGGGCTGCAATTTGGAAGGGAGGGGAAGCAAAGGAGCAGCTGTGGGCAGAGTGGAAAGTGTGAAAGCCAAATCAAATTTCCTGAGTTAACTTTGTAGTTCTTCCTCTGCTCATTGGCTTCCAACTCCCTCCCCCTGACTATACTTGTGCATTTCATTCAAAGTATTATTGGTCGCAGTGGCCTCTTATATCCTGAAAATTGATTATATACTTCCTTGATGTCTTTCATAATTTATCTTCTCAGTTCCACCCCACAAGCAGGCCCCTTATCACTGAAATGGGTCACTGTTTCAGTTTCCCAGTTGACCTCCCTGATGCTAGTCTTGCTTGTTTCCACTTCACCTTTCACACACCACGCCACCATCAACTTTTAGAACGCAGATATGATCATCTTTTCCCTCAGCTCAAAAGGCTTGAATGGCTGTCCATCAAATTGTAAGATAAGGTACAGTGCCTTGGCACAGCCTGCCAAGCTTTCCAATTCTGATTGCTTCCCTTCGTCCCTAAAGGGTCTCCGCTTCTCCCCTCTTGGCCTATTAAACTTATGTTCCAGCAACACAGAATTCCTCAGACTTTTCTAAACATGCTGTATTTCCTTGTGTCTCTTGTTTTTTCAGGTGTTTGGAAAAATCTCTATTCATCTTTCAAGATGTACATCAAGCATGTCTTCCTTTATAATGTTTTCCCTGATCCCATCTGTACCCATCCATGATCACTGCGGCATTTTATTTTTATTTACTTCACTCATTATTCTGTTACTCTTTATCCATACATCCTGTATTGTATTCTATGTTTACCTCCCCCAGGAGATGTGACTTCCTGGAACACAAAACTATTTTACTCCTCTTTGTATTTCTAGTACTTAAGGCACTGTTGGGTATGGAGTGCAAAACCTTAAATTGCTGTATCAGCTGAGAAGGCATTACTGCTATTCCTGTTATCAGAATTATTGCTTTACCAATATCAGAGGTGGGTCTGCAAAGGGGTAAAGGATGCATGTCTGTGTAATTACATTATGTGTACAGGGTGTCTCTGGGCTCCAGTGAGGGAAAGAACACCTTCCACAGCAGGCTTGAGTCTTTCGTTTAAGTGCACCTGGAATATCAAACACCTTCCTTCTCATCTTAAGGACTTCTGGTGATCTAGTCTCTACCAAAATTTCCATGAGAAATGATCTCCATTATTAGAAAGAAGGCCCAGCTATACTTCAGGGCTTCTTAGTCCAGATGGGTTATTGAGGATTCTGCCCCAGAGACCCAGAAGTGTGAGAAAACCCACGGGCTGCATATTAAGGAGACACTGAACAATACCACCTATCTTAACAGAATACCTGAGACCAGGTAATTTGCAAATAACAGAGATCTATTGCTTATGATTCTAGAGGCTGGGAAGTCCAAAGTTGAGGGGCTACAACTGGCAAGGGCCTTATTGCTCTGTCATCCCATGGTAGATCATGGAAGGGGAAGAGAGCATGCAAGAGAGAGCAAGAGGAAAGGGAGCTGAACTCATCCTTTTATCAGGAACCCATTCCCGTAATAACTAACACACTTCCCTAATAATGGCATTGATCTATTCATGAGAGCAGACCCCTCATGACCTAATCACCTCTTAAATGTTCCCCCTCTCAATAGTTTGGAAGTGGAGATTAAGTTTTACTCAATGGCTAAGTGTAATTTTTGTCTCTAGAAAAAGCTGTTATAGCACTAATAAGGCAAGTCTAGGCAAAATTCGTAAGCAAGAATCCTTGCAAATTCACCTACCTTTTACTCGTTTCCCAATTTGGCTAGATTTTTTTTCTTTCCATCTTTACCTTGCACACACATGCTTTATATATTTTTGCAATTACAAATAATTTTTTTGTTGGTCACTACTTCAAGCAAATTTTTTTTATTGGTCTGTGTTGCTTTAAAAGTTCCCTCATTACTCGTTATTACAGTTTAATTCTTAAATTCTGATAGCCAAAAAGAAAACAGCTTTATGCAAGGATCCTCCTTTTGACCAGGTAAGCATGGCTGAATACTAATTGACTAAATCAGTCCCAATATGAGTCACTGAAGTCTATTCTTAATAGGTCTGATTGTAGTAATTGTTCTTGCTATAAAGTGATCTCCATTTCATTTTATATAGTATTTATAATATTTATGGGTTTTAAGGAATAATCTGGCAGGCTTTAATTTGATAATTTCTATATAGAAATTATTTTGAAACACAATAGCTTACCTTGTAATATAGCTGTGGTTATCTTTACCTCTAGGTAGCCTTCTCAAAGTCATACTTCTGAATGAACCAGGAACATCTTTACATACCTGGGTCTCATATTCCATATTCTGGTGCCTCTTCTCCCTGATGCAGATGAAGCATCAGAGGAAGGAGATAAAGCAAGCAAACAAACAAAAACCCATAAGCAACCACCAGTGAGAATCAAAGAGAGGGTTCAGTCATCCAAGGCCGGGCCCTTTCCCTGTTGATAGCCAAAATGGAGTGTAATTCATTGCCCCACTGTGTCTAACAAAGGTTCTCCCTCCTAGTGTGTGCAAGGATCAGAGACTTGGGAGCAGGACCAAACTCTGAAGATGTAAAGGGTGTGATAATCTACTCACGTGCCTGGCTGATTTCACCCACTGTGTGCTGCAGGGCTCAGAGAGTACATTGCTATTTACCTACATACAATGCTGCCTTGTCATTCCCTTGTTTCCTGCATTCTGATTCTGACAAGTCATGCTTCCAAGTCAAATATGTCATTTACTGAATTACCCAAATAAATTTTGCGGGTTATGCTCCTTCCTCAGTGGCAGAGCTGAACCTTAAAATAAAAGGTGGACTTCTTAAATCATAGGTTTCTCAAGAACCACCTAAGAGCCTTCACCAAGGTCACAGGACACAGGAGGCCTTAGAGACTGTGACACCCACCCAAAATGTCAGCCCTCTGCATATGCGACCAAGTAGTCTCCTGGCGATTATTGCTGTAGGACCTTGAAGCTTTCAAGTTTACATTGGAAAATTCTCATTCAAGCTCTCAGACCAAATGATTTGTGAGATTTGAGGAAAATTGAAGGTAATGTAGTGCAGAGTTGTAAGGCAACCTAAAGCAAGTTAACTGAGTGTTTCATTACATCAGAAAAAGTAATGGCCACCATGTTCTTGGGAAATCTAATTTGTTCAATAACAAATAATGCCAGAGAAATGACAATTCTTGCTCAAAATGTCACAAGATTAGCTGAGCAATATTCCTGTATTGAATCATTCCTTTACTAATATTGACTGTCACCTAGAGGTTATAATCCAAAGAAAAATATCAAAGTATGCATGATTTTATCTGTACTGCATATGTCAAGATTAAAAGAAAATCATATTAAAGTAAAAAAGGAAAAGGTATTTGAGAGCCTCTCTGGACTCATGAAAATGAAAATCACTTCTCATATTCAGGTCAGCATTCCAAGACAATGTTTCTTAGTTTGATACCAGAGGCAATACTATAAACACTCCTTCGAAGACTTGCCTAGTCTTGGGCTGGAAGAACAATTTATAATTTCCAATAACAGGTGCAAATGAAAAGTGTCATCCCTTGTTAAAGTTTCCAGTTAGGTAGAAACTGTACCTCCCCATCCTGCCTTTCTCCCCACCCTTCACTAAAAGAGTAAGCAGAATGCTTTCAATAGATGAAGAATCAGACACAGGGAGTGAAAATGATTTACTAGAGCTTAAATCCATATAAGAAATGCCACCAAATAGTCATTCGTATGTAGCCCAAGGACGGAAGGATGGAATTAGAAAGGATCAGAGGGCTGCAGTGAGTTGTGATCATCATGGCACTCCAGCCTAGGCAACAAAGCCAGACCCTGTCTCAAAAAGAAAAAAAAAAAAAAAAAAAAAAAAAAAAAAAAAAAAAAAAAAAAAAAAAAAAAAAGAAAAGAAAGAAGGAAGAAAGAAAGAAAAAAAAGAAAGGCTAAAACATGTATTTTTATGGGTTCTTTGCCCCTATTTCTTCCAACAGCATAAAAAAGCGTAACAGGAAGTGGGGTTTGGTAAAGAAAATTATCTGTAATATATGATATAATTACGTTAGAAATCACTTTCATATTAAGAACTACCTCTTCAACTATATGCTGTCTTTACAACCCAGCAAGACTGGAGACATTGGGTAGGAGGTGAGAAAGTGAACTAACCTACTTTAGAGAATTTCTTTAAAACTTGGAGGTAAATTGGTTGCATTTCTACACAATAACACTGAACGATTTAAAAGGAAACTGAGAAAACAATTCCACTTACAAAGCATCAAAAAGAGTAAAATATTTAGGAATAAACATAACTTAGGAGGCAGAAAACTTGCATACTGAAAAATTACAAAACATTGCTGAAAGAAATTGAAGACAAAAATAAATAGAATGACATTCAGAATTTCTGGATTGGAATACTTAATATTGTTAAAATGTCCTTACTACTCAAAGTGATCTACAGATTCAGTGCAATTCTTGTCAAAATTCTAATAACTTTTTTTGCAGAAACCAAAAAATGTATCTTAAAATTTATAAGGAATCACAAGGGACCCTGCATAGCCAAAACAATATTGAAAAGGAAGAACAAAGTTGGAGTTCCAACACTTCCTGATTTCCAAACTTACTATAAATCTACAGTAATCAAAACAGTGTGGTACTGGCATAAAGACACACATACAGATTAGTGGAATAGAATAGAGAGCCCAGAAATTAACTCTCATTTATACAGTAAATGAAGGGTGCCAAGACCATTCAACTGGGAAAAAGTCTTTTTATTTGCTAACCATTTGTTAATGGTTTGAAGAAAATCAGATATCAATTTGTAAAAGAATGAAGTCAGACCCTTACTTTATACCATGCATGTACAAAAATTAACTCAAAATGGGTTAAAGGCACAAATATAAGAGCTAAAACTATAAAACTCTGAGAGGAAAACATAGGGGGAAAGCTTTAAGACACTGTATTTGGCAACAGTTTCTTGAATATGATACCAAAAGCACAGGCAATTACAACAAAAGAGTAGGTAAATGGACTATATCAAAAGTAAAAATTTGGTGCCTCAAAAGTCACTATTGATAAAATGAAAAGGCAACTGACAGAAAGTATTTGCAAATCATGTATCTCTTAATGGGTTAATATACAGAGTCTGTGAAGATCTCCTGCAACTCAAAAGAAATAAACACAAACCCTGATTTAAAAATGGGCAAAGGTCTTAAATATACCTTTCTTCAAAGAAGATACACAAATGGTCAATAAGCACATGAAAAGATGCTTAGCATCACTAATTGTTAGGAAAACACAAATTCAAACTGTAATAAGATGTCATTTAACACCCATTAGAATAACTATCATTTTTAAAAACAGAAAATAACAAGTATTGTTGAAGATGCACAGAAGCTAGAACCCTTATGCACTGGTAGCAGGAAGGTAAAATGGTGTGGCCTCTATGGAAAACAGTAAAACAGTTACTCAACAAATTAAAAATAAAATTTTCATATGATGTAGCACTTCTATTTCTAGGCATATACCCAAAGGAATTGAAAGCAGGGTCTCAAAAAGATACTTGTACACACACCTTCATAAGAGCCATTATTCACAATAGCAAAAAGCAGAAGCAATCTAAGTGTCCACTGATGGATCAATGGATAAACAAAATGTGTACACATAAAGTGGAATATTAGCCAGCTTAAAAAGGGAGGGAACTCTAACCCATGTTACAACATGGATGAACCTTAAGAATGTTATGTTAAGTAAAATAAGCCAGTAACAAAAGGACAAATACTACTGGATTTCACTTACATGAGGTATCTAGAGTAGTCAAATTCATAGAGAAAGAACGGTGCTTGCCAAGAATTGTGGGTAGGAGCGAAAGGGAAGTAAGTGTTTAATGGGTATTATGTCTCAATTTGGGATGAAGAAAAAGTTGTGGAGATGGATGGTGGTAATAATTCCACAGAAAGGGTGTGCATTTAATGCCATTAAACTTAAAAATGACCAAAATGGCAAAATTTATGTTGTAGGTATTTTACCACAATAAAACAATTGCAGAGAATCCTCATAAGGAGGGTTTAGGAAATAGTGAGACGGTAAATCATTGTGCATCCTCTCTGATAAAGTGACACAAAAAGACCTTTTGTAAGTAAGACATGACTCACATTTGCCTTAAATATAAAGGTATTATATAATCTAGATAGGTTCTAGTATCTAAGATGCAATGTAGAAGAATAAAAACAGTAAGTCGTAAGTTATCAACTTTTTGTTTGATTCCCTACTTACATTGTAAAACCATTAGAAGTATGCCTGCAAAGCATCCAGAATTACACGTCACGGCAGAGTAATCAATGTCAGCCTCCCAAAGTGCTGGGGGATTAAAGTCATGAGCCACCACGTGGGGCTATTTATTGATTGATTTATCTATATGTTAATTGATTCATTTACAGTTGGGCTCCCATCAATGATAGATTGGATAAAGAAAATGTGGTACATACACACCATGGAATACTATGCAGCCATAAAAAGAATGAGATCATGTCTTTTGCAGGGACATGGTTGATGCTGGAAGCCATCATTCTCAGCAAACTAACACAGAAACAGAAAACCAAACACCGCATGTTCTCACTCATAAGTGGGAGTCGAACAATGAGAACACATGGACAAGGGAGAGGAACCACACACACCAGAGCCTGTCAGGAGGTTGGGAGCAAGGGAAGGGAGAGCATTAGGACAAATATGTAATGCACGCAGGGCTTAAAACCTAGATGATGGGTTGATAGGTGCAGCAAACCACCATGGCACATGAATACCTATGTAACGACCCAGCACACTCTGTACATGTATCCCAGAACTTAAAGTAAAATTTAAAAAATTTAAAAAACCATATAGTTGACTTATTTATTTTAGTTAGCCGAAATAAAATAAGGTTTGTATATTTCTGAGCATATTTTACATTTAATTAATTTTTTTAAATAACAGACTTCTTAACACGAGAAGGAGTTTCAGTGTGAGACTGGAGTAAAATAAAGATTCTTAGAAGGGCCTTACCTTAGAGGGCATGAGAAGTTAAGGGAGCAGCACATTTGCACTCTCAAATCTGTGGTCAGGGCCAAGTTGGAGAAACTTCTGTACAGATCCATGCAGCAGATCATCACTTTGCTAACTGTGAATTATCCATCTGCCTTTTTGACACTTCCAAAATCACTAATGTGGAAGAAATAATATAAAGTTCCATGTCTAGAGGTCCCCTACCCTACCATTATAAAAGGTCGATGGAGGTAGCATGGACGAAGGTGCCTGCAAGTTTCACCTCCTGCTCCAGCTGCGTCTGCCTTTGTTCCTCTCTTGTGCATCACACTCTCTCCTACTGCATTTTGACCTGAATCTGAATGGATATAAAGATCAAGGGCAAACCGAACAAAGAATAAAATTACATTTGTGCATGTGTAATTTAAGGACAGGACTTTAAAGGAGAAAGAAAATTACCAGCACAGTTCCTATTGAGTATAAAATAATATAGCAAGTTAAAAACAAGGGCAAACGGATATTTCATAATAATGTATATTACAGTACTTCAATAGAAAGTGGGTTAGAGGCCAGCCATTCTACTTTTTATTTTATTTTATTTTTTGAGATGGAGTTTCACTCTTGTGCCCAGGCTGGAGTGCAATAGCACTATCTTGTCTCACAGCAACCTCCACCTCCTGGGTTCAAGTGATTCTCCTGCTTCCGCCTCCTGAGTAGCTGGAATTACAGGTGCCTGCCATCACACCCAGC
>PVKP010031436.1:0-26962 GCA_004027715.1 Plecturocebus donacophilus | reverse complement strand
TTTCTTATTATCCACCTTCTGAAGCCTGATTCTGTGAGTTCATCACACTCATCCTCCGTCAAGCCTTGTTCTCTTGCTGATGAGGAGCCGCGATCCCCTGTAGGAGGAGAGGCATTCTGATTTCGGGTGTTCTCAGCCTTTTTGCACTGGTTTCTTCCCATTTTTGTGGATTTATCCACCTGTCGTCTTTGTAATTGCCGACTTTCAGATTGGGTCTCTGAGTGGACGTCCGGCTTGTTAGTTATGAAGTTTTTTCTGTTTCTTAGTTTTCCTTCAGGGGGTGCTTCTTCCCCACAGAGCTGGGCCTTCCCGGGTTCAGCTGTGCTCGCTCTCTCCTCAGCCCTTCCAATTGCTGTTCTCCTTGTGGGGATGGGACCAGTGGAGCCTTTGGGCATACAGTCCCGTACACTCCGCACTGAGAAGCACGGTGCCGGCCAAAAGAGTCGCACTGGTGACCCGTGTGGCTCCTTCGCCGGGAATCTCCCAGTTTGTGGGCATCAAAAATTCATCTGCAATTGCAGCATCCACTCGCTCTCTGTGCTTTCACTGGGAGCTACAATCCTGAGCTGCTGCTATGCAGCCATCTTGGATCTCTCTCCGCCCGGTGATGAAATTTTTTTGTTTTTTAGTTTTCCTTTGGTGGACGCCCGTTCCCCACAGAGCCGAACCTTCCCGGGTTCTCTGTGCTTGCTGTGAAACTCTCAGTCCTCAGCGCTTCCAATTGCCATTTTCCTTGTGGGGATGGGACCAGCCGAGCCCGTCCGTCCCATATACTTCGCACCGAGAAGCGCCGTGCTGGGGCGCCGGCAAAAGAGCCGCGCTGGCCAAAAGAGTCACGCTGGCGACCCGTGTGTCTCCTCTGCCGGGAATCTCCCGGTCTGTTGGCAACAAAAATTCATCGGAAAGTGCAGCGTCCACTCGTTCTCTGCGCTTTCACTGGGAGCTACATTTCTGAGCTGTTGCTAATCGGCCATCTTGGATCTCTCGATGTTCTTGTTTTTAGTTATTCTTGAACTCTTGAATTTCCTCTTCGGCTTGCCCAAACTCTTTCAACCGGCTTTTGACTCTCAGGCCCCCCATTTCCCACCAACTTGCGCCACTCCATGGCCCAGGACCTTTCTGTGGGAATCTGTTGGGGCAGCTCCTGGGCACCATAGAAGCCTGAGGGCCACCTACCCTGAAGCTAAGTAGGTTTGAGCCTGACTGGGCCTTGGATGGGAGACCACCAGGGAGAACAGGGGGCTGGAAGCTTTTGGCTTCCCTCTCACTATCCACTTTCTTCTGCTTGCAGCAATGCTTCCCAGCTGCCTCCTGACTCTCTGGCTCCCCCTTTTCCACCAGCCTGCTCTTATACCGCAATCCGCGACCTCCCATGGGGGGTTCGTTCCAGCAGCCCCTAGGTGCCATAGCAGCCTGAGGGTGCTCCAGCCAAGAAGCTAAGCAGAGTCCAACCTGGCTGTAGCTTGGATGGAGGACGGCCTTGGGAGATCGAGGGCTGGAGGTCTTTAGGTTTCCACTTCTTTCCTGCTTTCCCCCTCTTGTTGCAAGGCATCCTAACCATCCCCTGACTCACTGGAACCCCTTTCCCATCTGCCTGCACCCATGTCTATTCATCCCGACAGCCTCAGTGTGCCATAGCAGCCTGATGGCGCCCCAGCTTGAAAGCTAAGCAAGGTTGGTTCTGTCTTAAGGCTTGGATTTGGGACCACATGATGAGACAGGGGGCTGTAGTATGTTGGTTTCCCACTCTTTTCCCACTTTCCGCCACATGTTACAATGCTTCCCAACTGCCCCCTTATTTTCTGGTGCTCCCTTTCCCAATCCCCTGCTTCCCCGGCTTGTCTTGGGACCTCTCTGTGCAATTCCAATGGGGCAGCTTTCAGGCGCCATAGCAGCCTAATGGGGCTCCAGCACAGAAGCTAAGCTGGGTCGTGTCTTGTTTGAGATTGGATGGGTTTATAGGGACAGAACTCTGATCTCTCCATGGGACAGAACCCCTATGGGGAGGCGCAGCCAACATCTCTGCAGTTCAGTTGACTTAGACTTTCCAGCCTACTGGTTCTGGAAGAGTCCAGGCAATCTGGTAGAGAAAGAGTTACCCCCAATGCAGCACACCTGCTCTACTAAAAGGCAGTCAGACTGCTTCTTTAAGTAGGTCCCTTATCCTGTCCCTTCTGACTGGGCGAGACCTCCCAACAGGGGTCTCCAGACACCTCATGCAGGAGCATCTCCTCTGGCAACAGGTCAGTTCCCACACTGAGATGGATCTCCCAGAGGAAGGAGCAGGCTGCCATGTTTTATCTTTCACAGCCTTCCCTGGTGGTACTTCCATGTAAGGGAAAAAAAACAAAGAAACTAGTGTCTGGAGCGATCCCACAACAAACAACAGCAGCCCTACAGAAAGTGGCCTGTTAAAGAAAAACAAACAGAAAGCAACAGAAACGACAGCAAAAACAAAAAGACCCCATTAAATGTCCAGCAATCTCAAAAATTGAAGTAGGTAAGTCCACAAAGATGTGAAAGAATCAATGCAAAAATGTTGAAACTCAAAAAGCCAGAGTGCCTCTTCTCCACAAAATGACTGCAACACCTGTAATAACAGGAGCACAGAACTGGGCTGAGGTTGAAATGGCTAAATTGACAGAAGTAGACTTTATAAGGTGAATAATAATGAACTCTCTGAGCTAAAGGAGCACAATGTTACCCAATGCAAAGAAGCTAAAAATCATGATAAAACAATACAGGGACTGATAACTAGAGTAGCCAGCTTAGGGAGGAGCATAACTGACCCGATGGAGCTGAAAAACACAAGATGAGAACTTCACAATACAATCACAAGAATTAATAGCAGAATATACAAAGTAGAGGAAATAATACCAGAGTTTAAAGACTACCTTTCTGAAATAAGACAGGCAGACAAAAATAGAGAAAAAATAGTAAAAATGAGTGAAAAAATCTTCCAAGAAATATGGAACTATATAAAAAGACTGAACCTACAACTGATTGGGGTACCAGAAAGAGAGAGGAAGGAACCAAGTTGGAAAACATACTTCAGGCTATCGTAAAGAAGAACTTCCCTAACCTAAAAAGACAGGCGAACATTCAAATTGAGAAAATCCAGAGAGGCCCAGTAAGATGCTCCACAAAAAGATCTACTCCAAGACACATAATCATCAGATTGTCCAAGGTCAAAATGAAATGAAAACGTTTAGGCAGCTAGAGGGAAAGGCTAGGTCACCTGCAAAAGGAAACCAGCTAGACTAACAGCAAATCTCCCAGTAGACACCCCACAAGCCAGAAGAGATTGGGGACCAATATTCAACATTCTTGAAAAAAATGATTTCCAACCCATAATTTCATATCTGTCCAAGCTAAGCTTTGTAAGTGGAGGAGAAATAAGATACTTTCTAGACAAGCAAATGCTGAGGGAATTTATCACCACCAGGTCTGCCTTATAAGAGCTCCTGAAGGAAGCACTAAGTATGAAAAGCAAAAACTGTTACCAGACACCACAAAAACTCACTGAAATTCACAGACCAGTGACAGTAAGAAGCAACCACATAAACAAGACTGCAAAATAATCAGCTAGATCATGATGACAAGATCAAATTCACACATAACAATATTAATCTTAAATATAAATGGGATAAATGCCCCAATTAAAAGACATAGAATGGCAAGCCAAATAGAGTCAAGATCCATCAGTATGCTGTATTTAAGAGAACCATCTTACATGCAAAGACACAAATAGACTCAAAATAAAGGGTTGGAGGAAAAATTACCAAGAAAATGAAAAAGAGAAAAAAGCAGGGCCTGCAATCCTAGTTTCTGAAAAAAACAGACTTTAAATCAAAAAAGATCAAATAAAATGAAGAAGAGCATTACAAAATGGTAAAGGACTGAATTCAACAAGAAGAGGTAACTATGTAAATATCTATGCACTCAATATAGAAGCATCCAAATTCATAAAGCAAGCTATTAGATATCCATAAAGAGACAGACTACCACAAAATAATAGTGGGAGACTTGAACACCCCACTGATAATATTAGATCATCAAAACAAAAAATTAACAAACCCGAACTCAGCTCTGAATCAAGCAGACCTGATAGGTATCTACAGAACTCTCCACTCCAAAGCAACAGAGTATACATTCTTCTCATTGCCACATGGCACTTATTCTAAATTTGATCACATAGTGAGAAGTAAAACACTTCTCATCAAATGTAAAAGAACTGAAATAATAATTTCTCAGACCAAAACACAATCAGATTATAACTCACCACTAAAAAATTCACTCAATACCACACAAGTGCATGGAAATTGAACAACCTACTTCTGAATGACTCCTGAGTAAATAAGAAATTAAGTCATAGATCAAGTTATTTGAAACTTATCCAGACAAGGAGACAACATGTCAGAATCTCTGGGATGCAGCTAAAGCAGAGTTAAGAGGGAAATTTATGGCACTAAATGCCCATATCAAAAAGGTAGAAATACCTGAAATAAACAAAGTAACATCACAACTAAAAGAGCTAAAGATCCAAGAGCAAACAAACCCCAAAGCTAGCAGAAGTCAAGAGTTAACTAAGATCACAGCAAAAATGAAGGAGATATATATGTATATATATGAAAAAAAAACTTTAAAAAATCAACAAATCTAAGAGTGGGTTTTTAGAAAAAATAATAAAATAGATATCTAGCTAGACTAATAAAGAAGAAAAGAAAGAAGAATCGAATAGACACAAACAGAAATTATAAGGGGGATAGCACCACTGACCCTACAGAAATACAAAAAAAAAGAAAACCATCAGAGAATAATATAAACACCTCTATGGGCATAAACTAGAAAATCCAGAAGAATTGGATACGTTCGTGGACACATACACCCTCCCAAGGCTGAAGCAGGTAAAAATGGAATTCCTGAATAGACCAATAACTAGTTCTGAAATTGAGGCAGTAATAAATTGCCTACCAGCCAAAAAAAGCCCAATACTAGAGGGAATCACAACTGAATTCTGTCAGAGGCACAAAAAAAGCACTTGTATCATTCCTTCTGAAACTATTCTAAACAACTGAAAAAGAGAGACTCCTCCCTAACTCATTTTATGAGGTATCATCCTGATACCAAAACCTGGCAAAGATGCAACAAAAACAAAAACTTTAGGCCAATATCTTTGATAAACATGGATGCAAAAATCTTTAGTAAAATACAGGCAAACCAAATCCAGCAGCAAATCAAAACCTTATCCACCATGATCATGTTTGCTTCATCACTGAGATGCAAGGTCAGTTCAACATATACAAAAAAACAATGTAATACATCACATAAACAGAACTAAAGACAAAACCACATGATTATCTCAATAGATGCAGAAAAGGCCTTTGATAAAATTGAACATGTGTTCATATTAAAAAATCCCAATAAACTAGATAATGAAGGAACATACCTCAAAATAATAAGAACCATATATGACAAACCCACAACAAATATACTGAATAGGCAAAAGCTGGAAGCATTACCCCTGAAAACTGGCACAAGACAATGATGCCTTCTCTCACCACTCCTATTAAGCATGATATTGAAAGTTCTGGCCAAGGCAATCCAGCAAGGGAAAGAAATAGTAGGCATTCCAAAAGGGAGAGAGAAGTCAAGTTATGTTTGTTTGCAGATGACATGATCCTATATGTAGGAAACACAAAACCGTTATCAGGCCCAAATCTTAAGCAGATAAGCAACTTGAGGATACAAATTAAATGTGCAAAAATTACTAATATTTCTATACAACAAAAAAAGGCAAGTAGAGAGACAAATCATAAATGACATCACATTTTCAATTGCTATGAAAAGAATAAAATACTTAGGAATACAGCTAACAAGGGAAGTGAATCCCCTCTTCAAGGAGAACCACACACCACTGCTCAAATAAATCAGAGAGAACACAAATGGAAAAACATTCCATTCTCATGGATAGGAAGACTCAATATTGTAAAAATGGCTAAACTTCCCAAAGCAATTTATAGATTTAATACTATTCCCATTAAACTACCCTTGACATTCTTCACAGAATTAGAAAAATAAAAGCACTTTAAAATTCATATGGAACCAAGAAAGAGCCCAAATAGCCAAGTCAATCCTAAGCATAAACAACAAAGCTGGAGGCAGTATACTACCCAACTTCAAACTATATTACAAGGCTAGAGTAACCAAAACAGCATGGTACTGGGACAAAAACAAAGAGACCAATAAGACAGAATAGAGAACTCAGAAATAGTACATCTAGAACCATCTGATCTTTGACAAACCTGACAAAAACAAGTAAAGGGGAAAGGATGCCCTATTTAATAAATGGTGCTGGGGGAACTGGCTATTCATATGCAAAATATTGAAACTGGACCCCTTCCTTATACCTTATACAAAAGTTAACTCAAGATGGATTAAAGACTTAACTGTAAAACTCAAAACTGTAAAAACCCTAGAAGAAAATCTAGGCAATCCGATTCAACACATAGACAGGGACAAAGTTTTCATGAAATAAATAAATAAATAAAAAGCAATTGGAACAAAAGCAAAGATTGACAAATGGAATTAATTAAACTAAAGAGCTTCTGCACAGCAAAAGAAAGTATCATCAAAGTGAATAGACAACCTACAAAATGGCAGAAAATTTTTGTAATGTTTTCATTGGAAAAAGGTCTAATATCCAGAGTCTACAAGGAATTGAATCATATTTACAGGAAAAAAACAAACAACCCCATTAAACAGTTGGCACATGACATGAACAGACACTTCTCAAAAGAAGACATACATGCTTTCAAAAAACATATGAAAGAAAGCTCAACATCACTGATCATTAGAGAAATGCAAATCAGAACCACAATGAAATGCCACCACACTCCAGAAAGAATGGTGATTATTAAAAAGTCCAGAAAGAACAGATCCTGATGATGCTGTGGAGAAAAAGGAAAACTCTTACACTGTTGATGGGAGTGTAAATTAGTTAACCTATTTTAGAAGACAATGTGGGGATTCCTCAAAGACCTAAAGGCAGAAATATCATTTGACCCAGCAATCCCACTACTTGGCATGTACCCAAAATAATATAAATCATTCCGTTATAAAGAGACATGCACGTGCATGTTCACTGCAGCACTATTCATAATAGCAAAGACATGGAATCTACCAAAGGAGCATCAGTGATTGACTGGATAAAGAAAATGTGTTACATGTACACCATGGAATATTATGCAACCATAAAAAGCAATGAGATCATGTCTTTTGCAGGGAACTGGATAGAGCAGGAAGCCATTATTCTCAGCAAGCTAACACAGGAATAGAAAAACAAACACCATATGTTCTCATTTATAAGTGGGAACTGAATGATGAGAACACATGGACAGAAGGCAGGGATGGGGTGGGGCCTGTTGGGTGGAGGAATGGGAAGAGGGAGAGCATCAGGAACATTAGCTAATAGATGTCGGGCTTAATACCAGTGTGATGAAATGATCTGTGCATCAAACCACCATGGCACACATTTACCTATGTAATGAACATGCACAGACTGCACATGTACTTCTGAACTTAAAAGTTGAAGAAAAACAAACTAACCAAAAACAATTAGCAAAGTAGCATATTTAAGCCCTCTCTTATCAGTAATTACATTAAATATAAGCTTTTAAATTAAAGCCAGACATTGGCAAAATGTATTAAAAACAAACACAACTTGGTCTGAATACAGATTTTTTTTTTTAAAGTAGTCTCACTCTGTTGCCAGGCTGGAGTGAAGTGGCGTTATGTAGGCTCACTGCAACCTCCGCCTCCTGGGTTCCAGCAATTCTCCTGCCTCAGCCTCCCAAGTAGCTGGGACTACAGGTGCATGCCACCATTCCCAGCTAATTTTTGTATTTTTTGTAGATGTGGGGTTTCACCATGCTGTCAAGAATGGTTTCGATCTCTTGACCTCATGATCCACCTGCCTTGGCCTCCCAAAGTGCTGAATATAGATTTTTTTTAAAAAGTCTAGATTGAAAGTCATTGATAGGTTGAAAGTAAAAAAATGCAAAAAAAATCCTTTTATTTAAACAGTAGTCAATACAGAGCTGGAGTGGCTCTGCTTCTGTCAAACAAAATTGACTTTAAGATGATAGTTTTATTAAAGACAAACAATAACATTATATTAAAGAAGGACATCATAAAATGGCAATGTGCCGAGGAGTTATAACCATTTTAAATATGTGTACCCAACGATAGAACCCCCAAATACATGAAACAAAACTGATGTAATTGAAGGGAGAAAACTAAACAATTAAAAAATAATACTCAGACTCTAATGCCACAGTTTTATCATTGGTAGGAAAATTAAACATATCAGGAAGAAAATAGGACCATTGAACATTTCTACAAACCAGATACATTTCATTAAACAACAGAAGAATATATTTTCTTCTCAAAGACATGGGGAACATTTTTTTCAAAATAGATTTTATGTTTAGATTATAATAAATTAATTAAGACATAACAAGTCTCGATTAATTTAAAATATTCAATTCACAGCAAGTATTTTCTGTGAAGACAATGGGATAATATTAGAAATTGATTATGGAGGAAAATTTGAAAAATCCAAAAATATGTGCATATAAAATTAAAGAGTGAATTAGGAAAAGCTTTGCAAAGAATGAATGCAAAAATGCAACATACCGAAGCTCATTAGATATAGCAAAAGCAGTGATGAGAGCGAAATCTCAGTTGTAAATGCACACATTAGAAAAGAAAAATTATATAATATCAATAACTTCACCTTCAAACTTAAGAAACCAGCAAAAGAAGAGCAACCTAAACCTGACAGAAGGAAGGACATAAAAAAAATTAGAATAGGAATAAATAATAAAGAAAATAGAAAACCTTAGAGAAGATCAATAAAACCAAAGTTGGTTAATTGAAAAAATCAACGAAATTGACAAACGTTTAACTAGACTGACTGACAAACATTTACCTAGACTGATTGTGGAAAAAGAGAAAGGCTCAAATTACTAAAAACAGAAATGAAAATGGGAACATTACTACTGTCACAAAAATAAAAAATGATTATAAGAAAATACCAGGAACAATTGCATGCTAACGAATTAAATAGATGAAATAGAAAAATTCCTAGAAAGATGCAAGATATCAAAATTTATCCAAAAACTTGTATTTAATAGGCTTATAAGAAAGGATAGAGTTAATAACATTTAAAGTGTCTAATTTTTAGGGAGAATATCACAGAACCAGATTGTTTTTTGATAAATTATATCAAAAGGATTAATTAAAATAAATGCTTCTCAAACTCTTCCAAAAACTATTGAGAAGGGAGAATTACTTTCTAACTTTTTCTATGAGGCCAGTATTACCCTGATACCAAAGCCAGATGATAAAATCGCAAGTAAACTAAATAACTTTTTGTCTGATATCCATACAGCCATTACAGCTTTCTTTTCTTTTTAAAAACAAAAATTAGTAAACTCTGTAATTTAGGGCAGCTTTAGGTTCACAGCAAAATTCAGCAGTAAGTACAGAGTTCGTAGATACCATCTCTCTCTCCACACAAAACTCCTTCACTCTCTTACTATTCTGTTGGGTGCTACATATTTTGTATTCTTACATGTATTCCTGAGATTGTTCTGAGATTCAATTAAGTTTATTGGAAATACTATATCCTTTCAGTGTTAGTATCAGAGCAATGCTCAATCTGAGATTAATTATTCTTCATTACTGAGGCTAAAATACCTCTGTGTGTATTCTTTTTAACGTCCCATGAATCTTGAGGTTTTTTTTTTTCAATATCATCATTGGAAGATGTACCGTTCTAAGACTTCTGTGAGTGCTGGGAATTATTACTGCTAAGTCTTTTAGAATGCTCATTCTCTGGCCTCAGGTATTTTTTTTTTCACATATGTATGCTTACCAAATGATGTGAACACTTAGGAGGACCTTCTGATGATCTCTTTAGTCCTCTCTCTGAAGCTGTCTCTTCAGTACTCTGTTTTTGGAATTATACTTGCATTAGTCTTCCCCTACTCTCAGATCTATTTCCTAAAATCAGAAAGAGTATTCTGGTATATGCCTGGATTCCCCTTATTTGTACTGTTAGTTGGAATCACTCTAGGCAACAAGGTGAGTCAATTATAAGGCTCAACACATCTGTTTTTCATCTCTAAGTGATCAATGTCCTTCTTTATCTCACGTCTGGTTACTTACAGTCTGTCTTTTTATAGATAATTTATTTCTGTTTAATAGTGGTTTTACAAGAATAAATCTATTTCCTGGTTTTCCATGTTGGTAAACAGTGCAAGTCTAAGTTGGAAAAATTAGTTGATCTCTTTATTTTTCACAAGAATATTTCCAATATTTGTTCAAAGAGTTGGTAAAGTATACATTAAATACTAGCAGAGAATAATACTGAATCAAATATATATGAAGTTGACTTAAAATAAATCTTCTAGTTAGAATGATGTTTTTACTTTTTATTATATTTGTTTTTGGAATTCTCTTTTATTTAGGCAATTAGACTACTGAGTGACACAGACTGACACTCCACATTGATGAATTTTTTTGAATAAATTTTCAAATATGCATGCCATAGATATTTAAACTTCTGAAATTATTTTGTTTTCTTAAAAGTAAAAATGAAGCTAATTGGCATATAGCTATTAAATTTCAAACCAGAGGGAAAAACAAATGTTTACTTGAAAATATACTATGTGAAATGATAGTTAAAATAAAAGTAGTTAGTTAATAATAATACAAAATTACACGTTGCTGTTTACGCCATCCTAGGAAAGTGCCATATATTATATCAGAGGGGGAGTACATCCCATACAGACAGAGACTGAGGTATAGTAAGGAGAAAATCATAGGAATTTCTAAGCTTTTATCAGTTCATCTGTTTTTTGTTTGTTTTGCTTTGCTGATAAATATTAGGACCTAAAATAGAATGCTGATTTTTAACACACTTGGACTCTTCGGAGGATGCAAAACAACAGAAATTAGAGAGTTAAGTTGCTCACCATGTTAAACTGAGGGAAGTACTTTGTATGTGTGAATTGGAGGAGATGATAAGGAAAATAGGAGTGATGATATTAGGAGTGCCTTGGGGTAGAGAGGTGACAGAGAAAAATGATCATTAAAGAGCACATACAGAATGGGCATCTGGCTCACACCTGTAATCCCAACATTATGGGAGTCTGATGTGGGCAGATCACTTGAAACTAAAGTTTGAAAACAGCCTGAGCAACAAATCAAGACCCTGTCTCTAATATATATATATATATGTGTATATATATATATATATATATACGTATATATATATATATATATATATATATATATATAATTTGAACTATAATCATGTCATTGCACTCCAGCCTTGGTGACGTAGTGAGACCCTATCTCTAAAAAAATATAGAGCACATCCACATTGCACTGTGTCAAAACTTGAATAAAATGCACTACAGCCCAAATTTCTCCAGTCTATGCTTTTCTGACAGGTAATGGGGGTAGAGAATCCTACAGAGATATTTGACATACAGCAGAGAAACCCTGCAGTAGTTGATTAATGATATAAATCAGAAATAATAGGAATTCAGAGCTAGGAATAACCACAAATATTTTAGTCCCTGAAGAATTCACAGAAATCTTGAGGAGAATATGAGATTTCCTAAGCATATGATACATGAAGCCACATCTTTTCATCTTAATGAATAAGGTAGTCAAAGCCAATATGTAGGATGGATGGATGGATAGATAGATAATAGAAAGATAATAGTTAACTGTATTTATTTCAGGTATATTAATATCTATAGTATTCCTGTAAAAATGGTGTTCTTCTAATCCCATTTTATAGATTAAGAAACTGATGTTTTGAGGTTAAAAGTGTAAATTACTTCCACGAGATCACACTATTGGTAAAGGAGAGAACTAGGGCTAATAAATACCCAACTCACAAGGCAAACTACAAAACAGTGATGAAGGAAATCAAACAGGACACAAACATATCCAAAAATCAAATCTAGACAAATTAAATATTTGGATGTAAGTCTCAAAACTATAAAATTTATAAAAGAAAACATAGAGAAAACACTTTAGGGCACTGGCCTCATAAATTATTTTATGGCTAGGACCTCAAAAGCACAGACAAAATCATAGACAAACGGTACTACATTAAACTAAAAGGCTTCTGCACAGCAAAGGAAACAATCAACAGGGTGAAGAGACAACCTGCAGAACGGGAGAAAATATATGCAAACCATATCATAAGGGACTAAAATTGAGAATATACAGAATTTAAACAACTCAGCAATATAAAACAAGTGGGAAGAAGTCATGAACCAACATTTCTCAAAAGAAGACAATCAGCCAACAGATATGTGAAAAAATACTCAACATCATTAATCATCAGGAAATTTAAATGAAAACTAAAATGAGATATCATTTTACCCTATTTAGAATGGCTATTACTAAAATACCAAAAATAACATATGACAAGAAGGATGTGGAGAAAAGGGAACACTTACACCCTGTTGTTGGGAATGTAAATTAGCCATTAGGGAGGACAGTATGAAGATTTCTCAAAAAAATGAAATAAAATTACCATATGATCTAGCAATCTCACTACTGAATGTTTATCCAAAGGAAAATACATCAGTATATCAAAGGGATACCTGCACTTTCATGTATATTGCAGTACTATTTACAACAGCAAATATATTGAATAAACATAAATATTCATCAATGGTCAAATGAATAAAGAAAATGTGGTATATATGCACAATTGAATACCATTCAGTCATAAAAAGAATAAAATAGCATTATTTGTAATAACATGGTGAAACTGGAGGTCATTATGTTAAGTGAAATAAGTCAGACACAGAAAGACAAATATTGGATGTTCTCATTTATATGTGGAAGCTAGAAAAGTTGATCTCATGGAAGTAAATAGAATCAATAGATACCAGAGGCTGGGAAGGATATTTAGGTGGGGTGAAGGGATATGAACAGAGGTTGGTTAAGCATACAAACATACAATTAGATATAAGGAATTTGTCATAACATTATACAGAAGACTAGGGTGACTAGAATTAACAATAATGTATTGCATATTTCAAAGTAGCTAAAAGAGAGGACTCGAATTGTTCTCAACCCATACAAATAAATACTTAAGGTGATAGCACCTCTTACACTTTGACTTGATAATTACACATTCTATGCATGTAACGGAGTATCATATGTACCCCCAAAATATGTAAAGTATTGTTCATCAATAAAATAAATGCCCAGTTCTGTCTGATTTCAAATTTATAAGCTTTCTAGTATGTTTTTCTGTATCTATGTTTAAAACTTTAGCTTTCTATGAAAGAATATCCTCTCACATGTCATCATTATCATCACATATGTATAATTAATACTTCATATTTTTATAATAAGCCATGTATTTTTGGTTGCTTAATGAAAAGTCTGAATGGTATAAGTAAAATAATATTAGCCAGCAATTCAGCAGTTCAAGGTGTTAATCTCAAATCTTCCACAAAGTGTCCTGAAAGTGTTGAAGATTCCCATCCTCTTTCTGAATTCTTGTACTGTAATCTCTTTTTTCCCCCGTAAAACATGTTTCAGGAAACACTATTCCACAACATGACATACACACGTGTCCATGCACATATACATACAGAATTCTGTGATAGAATAATTTTTTAAAAATGCAAACTAAAGCTTCATTTAGAAATCCGTGATGTAGTTTAGCATGGCTCTAAGACATGTTTAATTAAGGAACCTGTTAAGGTTTTTAAACATATTTTTTTCTAAATCGTGTCTAACTTGGACATATCCTCCCTTTTGTCAAAATATTTTCAATGGAAAACAGTGTGTTAAATGTTGATGTATGTTTTTTTCTAATGATATTTGTAGTTTCACATTTTATCACTGTTATTACTGTTCCTTAGTGGTATTTCAAAACAATGCTGGGACACTCAGTAATTATTATTTTTACTGGAAAAAATACCATTGGGTCAAATTTTCTTTTATCAGTATATTTTGAATGTAAACTTCGTTTTTTTCCTCAAACTGGTTTTAATAACAAAATCTATCATTATACAACAAAATTAAATAATAGGACAGCTTTCAAGAGTAGTATCTGAGGACTCTACTCTCACTTCTCTATAATTTTTAAGTTTGAATTCCTTCGGATGTTGTTTTCATGCTCAGTCACATAGCAAGATGGCTACAGAGGTTCTGATAATCAGTTCAGACATGGAAATACTTTTTTTTTCTAAGGAGAGAGGAAAGCATTTCAAAATGTCCTTTAAGGACTTCACACATATGTTTTTGGTCTCATGGCTCTTCTTAATCCAATCACTGGTAAGAAAGCTGAAATGACCATGAGTGAATTGAACTAAATGTTATACACTATCTGGAAGTAGAGATCAGGTTAGCTTTGCCTGAAACACATGATTATATGCTGGAGGCAGAACACTGAAAAAAAAAAAGTCAATGTTTTCTTAGGAAGAAGTATGAGGGTGTGGTATATTAATCATCATCTTATGCAAATGTTAAGAATATAGAAGAAAAATGCTTTGAAATAATATATTTAGTTGATTCAGAGAAACATAGAAGACAAACATCAGGTGGCAGATTTGGAAGTCTGAGATCTATTGTCAATTTTCACTTTTAAAAAAATGTGTCCTCAGGCGAATCATTAAAACTATGTGAGCCTCAGTTTTCCTACTTACATAGGGATGTTATCACTTGCGTATTATTATTCAAATAGATATTTTGATGATAACAAAATAGAGAAATGTGTATGAAAGCTCTTTTATATTGAAGTATTATTTTTAAAATTATTTTTAGTTAACTTCGACAAAGAAGATTCAACTTTTTTACACAATAAACAATATAATTAGACACAATCCATTAATGAGACAATTTGTCATATTTTTTTCTTTGTTTATGATGACTTTGGTAATTCTCTTCTACAGGTATTCAAATAAAGCATTATATAAACAATGTTAAACACATCTCTTTTTTTTTTTTATTAACAAGGCTTCTTCAAGATGGTTGCCTGTATTTCTGATGAGTTTACAAGCAAGAGAAAGTTCTGAAATCCAGCAACTCAGAGTCGATATAATGCTTACAGTAACATAAATGACAAAGTGTCATTGATGACTGAGATGACAAATGACAACATGCATATTAATAAGCACTATACGACATTCAATCACTGTCCAATATTCTTAGTCATGTTGAAGGACAATGCAATCTTCAAATGCAGTACTCACAGAAGAAGTGTGACTGTCACCAAACAACTTCTACAACTTAAAAAGTCAGCAGAAAAGTGTCAAGGTTACGCCTACCTTCTTGGAAAGGTGAATGACACCTGCATAATTTTTATATCCATGCTACAGGGCAATAACAATAGCCTCCAAATTATATTTCTATACAATAGTAACAGGCTTCAAATTATTGTATAGAAGTTGTGTCTACACATATCATCAGTTCAAGTCTTTCAACTAAATTTAGTAATGAATGAAATTAAATTTTTTCCTTTGTGCTCTCTTTCTTTCTTTCTCCGTCCCTGCCTGTTTCCCTCTCTCTATGTATAGTTATTTGACAGGATTGCTTGTTTGTTTGATCAGTCCATTAAAGTAGTCTATCTAGGTGTAATTCATGTGACTCTTAATCTACTTATATGACACAAGTGCAATGTGTATGTGTGTATGTTTCTATATAACACACACTTAAGTAATTTTTAGATCTCAAATGTCCAGACATTTTATGGGTCATCTACTTTATTTTTTACAGATTTTTTTCTTCTTTAATATATAGAACAATTTCATAAATAAATTTACTATCAACATATGATAAATATAAATAATATAGGTACTTGACAAAAACACTCCACAACACAACAAGGAAGAGCTGAGGTGGATCTTCCAGTCCAAAAGCTAATTGTTCACCAGAGTGACAGGTAGACTGCATTCCCTCTGGTAGTATATTGTTGTTGTGTGTTACAGCCCTAATGTCATTGAATGGATATTTTGGACTGAATATGAAAATCCTTAAAAAAAACTATGTTCCTGGGCTTGAATATAAAAATACACAGAAGCCTCAACTCTTCTGCTCATATGTTCATTGCTTTTCTACTGAATGTCAGTAGATATTTTTTCTTTTTGTCTACACAAAAAATAATAAGCTATATTGCAGACATGAGTGGGTATTTCAAATGTACTTTCTTGAACTTGTACCTTTAAGAATGGTGACATTAAATAAAACTTAAGCTATCTTAACCCAAGAAATAAGAAATTGTCTATATAAAAATGTTAGAAAGTGTTGGCTTTTCTGTATAATTATCTTTAGTCTAATTCATTAGTTTTCTGAGGCTGGCATAAAAAAACGTTATGAACTAGGTGGTTTAAACAACTGAAATTTATATTCTTACAGTTCTGGAGGCTAGAATTCCCAGATCGAGCTGTCTGCAGACTTGGTTTCTCCATACAACTGTTTTCATGACTTGTAGATGATCACCTTCTTATCGCTTTTTCACATGGCCTTTCCTCTGTGCTAGCATACTCTTAATGTTTCTTTCTTTTCTTATAATGACATAACACTTATTGGATAAGGGCCCCATGTTTATGACCTCATTTAATCGTTTTTACCTCCTTAAAGGCTCTATCTCCAAACACAATAGTATCAGAATTCAGGGCTTTCAATTTTAGGGAGGGCATAATTCAGTATAAGACATGTAGTTAGAAGAGAATTCTATTTGTCTCAAGTAATAACATGGTACATTATTATGTAGTAAATTCAATTTTATTAAATTAGTATTTAACATACATTCTGTGATAAAACATGTAAATTACACTTTCTGGCATCTAAAACATACACAGAAACAGTAAATATTTGTTATTATTAGCTTTCTAATGCATAAAAGAGAGAAAGGAATGAGAAATGGAAACTGTGTGTGTGTGTGTGTGTGTGTGTGTGTGTGTGTGTGTGTGTGTGTGTGTATGTATGTGTAAGAGAGAGAGAGATTCCAGGCTTAGAAGAAGTTAAATATTGCTGGAAAAGAAGACATCCATATGAAATGAAACAAAACATACTATATAAGCTAGTGTTATAAGATGAATTATAGATAATGTTACTAAGAAATGCTTGTGGACAGGAATTTGGGAGAAGAATTCATGACGAATTGAGTTTGTAAAGGGCCTTGAATAAGAAACCCAGTGGTAACTCCAGAGAAAGAAATTAGCATGAACAAAGGCACAGGGGTGGGGAAGGGCATAAAGTATTATGGATAGTTAATCCTACACTCCCTCCACTCCTCCACAGCCAAGAACAGGCAGAGACACAGCACTCAGCCTGCAAGCTATTAAATGTTTCATGGTCATTGCTAAGCTGAGATATTCCGGATAAGTTATTATTTAGGATTTCAAAATCATGTCTTCCTTGGTGTTAAACCAGCATGTATTTCTGATTCATGTTTATCTATACTCCCTTGTAAATTCGTTACCAGTACATCTGTAGAAAATTCAGTTACATGTAGGTAAATGCAAGAGAGAAAAGCAATCTATCTAGATAAAGTTATGAATCTTTTAAGAGACTGCTAATAATCAATGAGAAATGTGGAGTAACGCCAGATACATATTTTGCAAGGATTGTTTTCCAAATAATTTCTGCATTTATATTTCAAATACCACATTCAATTTTTGTCAGGTTTTCCAAAAATAAATACAGAGCATTTAAGGAAAATTATACACACACACACATTCATATACATACATAAACATGTACGAATAAATTTAATTTTGGTAGTTTTGTATTAAAATTTACCCATGAGTTAAAATGAGAGTTTAACATTGAATGCTTGCAATTTATGCTAGAGAAAATAGAGAGAATATATACCTTGTATAGATGCTGATCATTTCCATATACTAGATAAATGGTTACCTTAAATATGCCCATTAGCTTTTTTTGTATACACCTTATTCTTACATTATTTGATATGCTAACATACCAGAAGGGCTAGGCTATTCCAGCATGTAGTTCTGTGTTTAGACTGTAACAATTGTACCAGGACCATCCATCTGACCTGTACTGGAAAATATGATTGTTTTTTCTTCAGGAATTTTGGACTTTAGGCATAGACTGAACTATTAAAAGGTGTAGGACACCTAAACTTGGGTTGTAAGATCAAATAGATGTGGGCCACAGATGGTACCTGTGACAACACCAAACCAGCAGTGAAATCAAAATTAAGATCCCTATTCAGAAAGCTTGTTTACAGAGAGATGAGTTGATTGTGTATATACAGAAAAAAGAGAGCATGAACCTAGAAAATGGTGTAAGAGTCACACTTATAGTCTAATTAAAAGTCTGGTTATAATCTTTGAATACTATTTTCTTTGTCCTTGCAATAACTTCAACTCATAAGCAAGCTTGAATATTCTGTTTTTTATAATTAAAGTCTCTGACTAGGATAATCATTTTCAGTCTTCTTTATATGTGCTTTTGGATCTCCATGACTGCTCTAGAAAAGAAATTGTTTGCTTTGCTTAGAAAGCAATAAAGCATTTGCCTATTATATGAGGCATAAGCTGCAATATATATATTCTCGAAAGATACTGAATGGACAGAACAAACGTTTAAAGTTGGCAATCATTCATTGGGCGCATTCAGTGTTGTAAAATTATATAATTTATGGTATTATGGCTTTTAATCCCACCGTAAACCTACCCATATAAAAACTGCTTCAAGTCAACACAGTATAAGGAAGTATTAGATAATGTATTAACATATATCACAACTATATTAATAATGAATTCATGCATAATTATTAAAAATATTTCTTCCATTAAATCAGTTTCAGTCATAGTTTACTAGGAGGAAAACAGTCAAAATGATGACTACCTATAGCATAATTTGTATCAATTTTGCTAGTTGGCTTAATATAAATTTCCATTTGATTTTTGTTGAATCAAGTTTTATTTAATTATTGTAGGTGAAAGTAGGTGCACATATTTATGGTGCATAGAAGATGTTTAGGCATGCAATGCATAAAAATCACATCATGGTGAAAGGGATATCCATCTCCTCAAACATTTATCTTTTTAGTAACAAATAATCCAATTATATTCTTAGTTAATTTTAAACGTACAATTACATTATTGACTATAGTCATCCCATTTCACTTTGAAATAGTAGGTATTAATCATTCTTTGTAACTATTTTTTTGGACCCATTAACCATCCTCACCTTCCCCCATCCCTTCACTACCTTTTGCAGACTCTAATAACAATCCTTTTATCTCTATCTTCATGAGTTCAATTATGATTGCAATTTGATTTTTAGATACTACAAGTGAGAATATGTGATGTCTGTCTTTTTGTGCCTGGCTTACTTTACCTAACATAATGATCTCCAGTTCCATCCATGTCTTTGCTAATGGCAGGATCTCATACTTTTTATTATTGAATAACTGTCCACTGTGTATATGTACTACATTTACTTTAACCTTTACTATGTTGATGAGCACTTAGGTTGCTTCCAAATCTTAGCTACTGTAAACAGTCCTACAACAAACATCTGAGTGCAGATAGATCTTTGATATACCAGTTTCTTTATTTGGGTTATGTACCCAGGAGTGGGATTGCTGGATCATATGGCAGCTCTATTTTAAGTTTATTGAGGAACCTCTAAACCATTCTCCTTAGTGGTTATACTAACTTACATTCCCAACAACAGTGTATGAGGGCTCCCTTTTCTCCACATCTTCACCAGCATTTGTTATTACTTGCCTTTTGGATATAAGCTATTTTAACTGAGATGAGATGGTATATTATTGTAGCTCTGATTTGCATTTTTCTGATGAGCAATAATATTGAGCACCTTTTCATATTTGTGTTAGTTTGTTCTCACACTGCTATAAAGAAATACCTAAGACTAGGTAATTTATAAAAGAAAGAGGTTTAGTTAGCTCACAGTTCCACAGGCTTTACATGATGTATAGTGGCATTTGCTTCTGGGAAGACCTCAGGAAGCTTCCAATCATGGCAGAAGGTAAAGGTGGACCAGTTGTCTCATACAATGGGAGTAGGAGCAAGAAAAATGGTGGCAGGAGGTGCCACATACTTGTAAGCAACCAGATCTTGTGAGAACTCAATAACATGAAGTCAGTACCAAGGGGGATGGTGCTAAACCACTGATAAGAAATCACCCCCATGATCAAATCACCTCCCACCAGGCCCTACCTCCAACACTGGGAATTACAATTCAACATGAGATTTGGTGGGCACACAATTCCAAACCATATCAGTATAGTTGTTGGATATTTGTATGTCTTCTTTTGAGAAATATTTATTCAAGTCTCTTTTCTTGGTTTCTGATCAGATTATCAGATTATTTCTATATAATTATTTGAGCTCCTTATATGTTCTGATTATTAATGTCTTGTCAGATGGGTACATTGCAAATATTTTCTCCCATTTTGTGGGTTGCCTCTTCAGTTTGTTGTTTCCTTTGCTGTTCAGACTTGATGTGATCCCATTTTGTTCTCTTTTGTTTGTTTGCCTGTGCTTGTGGGGTATGACTCAAAAAGTTTTGCTCAAAATAACAACCTGAAGAGTTTCCTCAATATTTTCTTATAGCAGCTTCATAGTTTCAGGTCTTATATTTAAATCTTTAATCCACTTTGATTTGTCTTTTTGTATATAGCAAGATATAGGGCTCTAATCTCATTCCTCTGCATATAGATATCCAGTTTTCCCAGAACCATTTATTGAACAAATTGTCTTTTTCCCAGTGTATGCTCTTGGCATCTTTGTCAAAAATGAGTTCACTCTAGGTGTGTGGATTTTTGGGGTTCTCTATTTTGTTACATTTGTCTATGTGTCTGTTTTTATACCAGTACCATGTTGTTTTGGTTAACAGAGCTCTGTAGTAAAATTTGAAGCCAGGTAATATGATTCCTTTAGTTTTGTTCTATTTGCTTGATCTATCATTGGTGATTCTGGGACTTTTATGGTTTCATATACATTTTAGGATTTTTTTCTATTTCTGTGAAGAATGTCATTGGTATTTTGATATAGATTCCATTTAATACATTGCTTTGTATAGTTTGGACATTTTAACAATATTAATTCTTCCAATCCATGAACCTGGAATGTCTTTGCATTTTTTGGTGTACTTTTCAACTTCTTTCATGAGTACTTTACAGTTTTTGTTGTAGAGTATTTGTACTTCTTGCTTAAATCCTAGGTATTAAATTGTATTTGTGGCTATTTTTAATGGAATTACTTCTTAAATTTCCTTTTCAGGCTGCTAACTGTTGGCATATAGAAATGTCACTGATTTTTTAATACTGATTTTGTATCCTACAATTTTACTGAATTTGTTTATCAGTTGTAATATTTTTTTTGTGTGAAGTCTTTAGGTTTGTCCAAATACAAGATCCTATCATCTGCAAACAAGGATAATTTGACTTCTTCTTTCCAAATTAGTTGCCTTTCATTAGCTTCTGTTGTGTGATTACTCTTGCTAGGATTTCCAGTACTATGTTGAATAACAGTCGTGAAAGAGGGCATCCTTATCATGTTCCACATCTTAGTTTTAGGAAAGGCTTTCAGGTTTCCCCATTCAGTATGATACTAGATCTCTCATATGTGGCTTTTATTTTATTGATGTGTGTTCCTTCTATACCTAGGTTTTTGAGGGGTTTTATCATAAAGAGATGTTAAATGTTATTACATGCTTTTTCAGCCTCAATTGAAATGATCATATGTTTCATGTCCTGCATTCTGTTGATATAATGAATCACATTGGTTGATTTGTGTATGTTGAACCACCCTTGAATCTCAGAGATGAATCACACTTTGTTATAATTAATGATCTTTTAAATTTGTTGTTGAAGCCTGTTTGCTAGTATTATTTTGAGTATTTTTGCATCAATATTATTCAGAGATATTTCCTGTATATTTCTTTTCTTTTTTTTTAATATGTTTCCTTTTGGTATCAAGGTTATACTGGCCCCATATAACGAATTCAGAAGAATTGCCTTCTCCTCTATTTTTCAGAATAGTTTGATTAGGATTGGTAGAAGTTCTTTCTTAAATGTTTGATAGAATTCAGCAGTGAAACGATCATGTCTCCAGTTTTGTTTACTGAGATACTTTTTTATCATGGCTTCAATCTCATTACTTGCTATTGCTCTTTCAGGTTTTGCATTTTTTCCTGGTTCAGCCTTGGTAGGTTATATGTGTCTAGGGACTTGCCTATTTTGTCTATACTTTCCAATTTATTGACATGTGTTTTAGTTTATCTTTTAAATTGTTTTCTCCAAATCAATTTCTTTTTTCTGATCTAATCTTTATTATGTATTTTCTTTTAACAATTTGGGGTTTGGTTTGATCTTCCTTTTCTAGTTCCTTAATAAGCATTGTTAGGTTCTGTATTTAAAGATTTTATTCTGTTTTTATGTAGGCAATTATAAATGCCCCTGTTATTCTTGCTATTGTTGTATCCCACGAGTTTTTGTATGTTTTGTTTCATTATCACTTTTTTCATAAAATTATTTAATTTTCTTCTAAATTTCTTCATTGATACCCTGGTCATTTCAGAACACATTGTTTAATTTCCATGTGTTTCTACAGTTTCCAAAGTTCCTCTACTTATTCATTTATAGTTTTATTCCATTGTAGTCAGAGAAGATGCTTGATATTATTTCAACTTTTTGAACGTTTTAAGATTTGCGTTGTGAGTCAGCATATGAGCTATCCTTGAAAATGATCCATGTACTGAGGAAAATAATGTGTATTCTTCAGCCATTGGATAAAATGTAACTGAAATATCGTTTAGGTTCATTGGTCTAAAGTATAGATTAAGTCTGAACATTCTTTACTGATTTTCTGTCTGAAAGATCTGTCCAGTGCTGTAAGTGGGGTGTTGAAGTATCCAACTATTATTGTATTAGGGTGTACCTCTCTCATTAATTCCAGTAATATTTGATTTATATATCTAGGTTCTCCAGTGTTGGATACATACATATTTAAAATTGTTCTATACTTTTACTACATTTACCCCTCTGTCATTATATAATATCTGTCCTTGTCTCTTCATATATTTTTTGTCTCAAAATCTATTTTGTCTGATATTACTGTAGCTACTCCTGCTTTGTTTGGTTTCCAGTGGCATGAAATATATTTTTCCATCCCTTTATTTTCAGGCTATGTGTGTTATAGAGGCGAAATGTGTTTCTTCTAAGCAACAGATCAATTGGTTTTGTTTTTCTAAAAAAAAAAAATCTATTAACCCTGTCTACGTCTTTAAATTGGAGGGTTTAATTCATTTACATTCAATATTATTATTGATAAGTAAGAGCTTACTCCTGCCATTTTCTTATTTTTTTTTTTCTGGCTATTTTGTAGTCTTCTCTTCCTTCTTTCCTTCCTGTCTTCCATTAAGTGAAGGTGATTTTCTCTGGAGATATGATTTAATTTATTGCTTTTTATTTATGTGTATCATTTGTATGTGTTTTCTTTGCCATGAGGCTTGCCAATATTATGTTATAACCCATTTTTTAAGCTGATAAAATTTAAAACTGTTCGCATGAACAAACGAGCAAAAAGTAATACAAACTCTATGTCGTAACATTGTTCCTCTGCTTTTTAATTTTTTGTTGTTTCCCTTTGTATATTATTATAAGGTCCATGTCTTGAAAAGTCGTTATAGTTATTATTTTGATTGGCTCATCATTTATTCTTTCTTCTTAGGAGTAGTTTATATACCACAGTTACAATGCTACAGATATTGTCTTGATTCTCTGTGGTTTTATGTCTAATTACTCTTAGCAGTGAGCTTTGTAACTTCAAGTGACTTATTATAGCTCATTAGTGTTCTTTTCCTCCTGATTGAAGTACTCACTTTAGCAAATCTTGTTGGACAGTTCTGGTATTCATGAAATCACTCATCTTTTGTTTGCCTATGTAGGTTCTTAATTCTCTTTTATGTTTGAAGGGTGTGTGCGTGTGTGTGTGTGTGTGTGTGTGTGTGTATTATTAGGAGTTAAAGTATTTTGTTTCTTTTTGTTTTTCTTTTCTTCAGCAGTTTAGATAAGTCAGAGCACTCTCTCCTGGACTGTAAAGTTTCCACTGAAAAGTCTGCAGCCAGGCATTTTGGAGCTCTACTTTATGTTATTTCTTTCCTCTTGCTGCTTTTAGGGTCCTTTCTTTATCCTTAATCTTTGGAAGTTTGATTACTAAATTCCTTGAGGTTATCTTCTGTCTCTTTCTCTAGGTTTGATTTCTGATACCATGTATAATTTATTTGGTGAGGTCCTGTTTTTCTGGATGGTCTTGATACTTGTAGATGTTCTTTATTGTATGGGCGTTGAAGAGTTAGTTATTTATTACAGTCTTTGCAGTATGTGCTTGTTTGTACCTGTCCTTTGGAAAGGCTTTTCAGACATCGGAAAGGAATTGGTTGTTGTGATAGAATCTATATGTGCTTTAGAAGGCACTCTTGCCAGGAGCGGTGGCTCACGCCTGTAATCCCAGCACTTTGGGAGGCTGAGGCGGGTGGATCATGAGGTCAAGAGATCGAGACCATCCTGGCCAACATGGTGAAACCCCGTCTCTACTAAAAATATAAAAAATAGCCGAGCATGGTGGCACGTGCCTGTGGTCCCAGCTACTGGGCAGGCAGAGGCAGAAGAATCGCTTGAGCCCAGGAGGCGGAGGTTGCAGTGAGCCGAGATTGGGCCACTGCACTCCAGTCTGGCGACAGAGCAAGACTCCGTCTCAAAAAAAAAAAAAAGAACGCACTCTTAGCCCAGTAGCACTTTGTTTTCTGTAGATTCTTAGAGTTACTGCCTTGATGGTCTTGAACTATATCTGGGAGTATTATTTGGATTATCAGGCAGAGACTATTATTGTCTTATTTTTACTTTCTTCCAAACAAACAGAGTCTGTCTCTTCTGAGCCACCTAAAGCTGGGAGTGTAGTGACACAAATCCCTGTGGCCACCACCATTATGACTGCACTGGATCAGACTCTAACATAGGTCCAGCATAGCACTGGGGCACTGGGTCTCACCAAAGTCCTGCTGTATCCACTCCCTGGCTACAGCCTATCTTTTCTCAAGGCCCTGGAGCTCTACAATCAGCTGGCAGCAAAGTCTGCCAGGCCTCTGTCCTTCCCTTCATGGTGATACGTTCCCCCTGGGGCCAGTTGGTTCCAGAGATGCTGTCTGGGAGCCAAGAAGTAGAGTCAAAAACCTGAGAAGTCTGATTACTATTCTATTGTACTGAAGCTGAACTGGCCCTCAAACTATAAGATACAATTCTGCCCTTTCTTCCTATCCATATCCAGGTGCAGAGGAGCCTTACCCAGTAACCATTACCACCACAAGCCCAGGCAGATCCACAGAGGTGCTGTCCAGGAGCCAGGGACTAGAGAAAAATCTTTAGAAGTCTACCTGGTGTTGTATTGTACTGTGGCTAAGCTGGCCTTCAATCAATTAGATTCAGTGCTTCCTACTTATCCCTACCCTGGGCCAGGTTCAAAAGTGCTGAGCGAAAGTTTCATCCTGGAATTGAGAACCTCAAGAGCCCACTTGGTGTTCTATGCCCCTATGGCTGAGTTTGTACCGGAAGTCACTAAGTACCAAATTGTCACCAAAGACCCTTGATGTAGTACCTGGGTATTGCTTCTGGTTATTCAGGGCCCAAGGGCTTTTCCGTTAGGAAGCATTGAAGGCTATCCAGACTGGCTATTTTTTTTTTCAAGGCACTGAGTTCTTTTCTGGCCCCGGTTGTGCCTAGATATGTCCAGGAAGTAGGGTTTGGAAAGGGGGCCTCATTACTCTGACCCATGCCCTGTCCTGCTGTGGCTGCGTTGATATCCAAGATGCAAGAAAAAGTTCTTCTCATTCTTTCCTTTCTTCTCCTCAGGTGGAAGGAAGTGGTATATTTTGATCAAATCTGGAGTTATGGAAGGGGTGATGCTAGGACTTTGTTAACCTCCACAATTGGTATCTGTGAGTGCCCTCTTAGTCCACTGTCTTTGGGCTCAGTTAAGCACTACGACTTCCTCAGGTGTTGCAGTCCTTGTAGCCTACACTGCCTTTCAAGTTTATTTAGAGCCCCAGAGCCCTTTAGCCCACGGTGGTGAGACACATGGGTACTCAAGTTTCAACCACTGGCATCTGAATTAAAAAAAAAATCCTAGGACAGAAATATTTTCTAAAAATTGCTTTATGGTTTGCATCTATAAGTTTGCTCTCATTTTTTTTTAGAATAAAAAGAATAAAAGAGAGAAAGAAAGAGGAAGAGATTTTAGAAAAAGAGAGAAAAGAAGAAAGAAAGAAACAGCAAAAGAAAGAAAAAAAGAATGAAAGAAAGAAAGAGGAAGAGATTTTAGAAAAGGAGAGAGAAAGAAACAGCAAAAGAAAGAAAGAGAGAAAGAAAGAGGAAGAGAAAGAGGGAGAGAGAATGGGATTCTTGTTTTAGTGCCCAGGCTAGAATACAGTCTAAAATTGGGTATTAAAAACTTCTTTTATGCCAATAATTGTGTTTAACAATGGAGACAGGAAGGAATAGGGGATGAAAACAACAAATAAGCAGCCAACCAATATTTTATTTAAACCTGTGAAATGCTATGCAATTGCTGGGGAGTGATTTACTTCCATTTATGTGGTCACTTTTAAGATAGGTATAATGAGATGCTGAGAAATATGTATGTTTTGTGAATTTGTGGGAGGAGAGTTCTGTAAATATTTGTTAAGTCTGGTTGTTCCAGGTCTGAGTTCAAGTCCTGGATATCCTTGTTGATTTTCTATCTCATTGATCTGTGTAATATTGACAGTGTAATGTTAAAGTCTCCCACTATTATTGTGTGGGAGTCTAAGTCTCTTTGTAAGTCATTAAGAACTTGCCCTATGTATCTGG
>PVKP010031435.1:0-26963 GCA_004027715.1 Plecturocebus donacophilus | reverse complement strand
AGCATGGGGAGAAATGCCAGATATAGGTGAAGGGGAGGAAGGCAACAAATTACACTGCCACGTGTGTACCTATGCAACAATATTGTATGTTCTTCACATGTACCCCAAAACCTAAAATGCAATAAAAAAATATATATATTGTATGTATACTGTACAAAAATATTTTCTTTTACATTCTTATCCTATATTTTTTTCTATTTTAAACATTTTTAGTATTGTCTTTACTTTCTGAATTTTGTGTTTAAAATGAAGACACAGACACACACATTAGCCTAGGCCTACACCAGGTCAGGATTATCAATATCACTGTCTCCCACCTCCACATCTTGTCCCATTGGAAAGTCTTCAGGGGCAGTAACACATGGACTTGTCATTTCTTTTAATAACAATGCCTTCTTCCAGAATACCTCCTGAAGGGCCTGCCTGAGGCTTACAGTTAACTTTTTCTTAATAAGGAAAAGGCATATACTCTAAATTAATGACATAAAGTATAGTATAGTAAATATATAAGCCAGTAACAGTTATCTGTTATCAAGTATTATGCACTGTATATACTGTATTGCTAGACTTTTATATGGCTGGCAGCACAGTAGTTCTGTTTATACCAGCATCACCACAAACACACGAGTACTCCAGTTATAACCCTACGAGGGCTACAATGTCACTAGGCAATAGGAATTTTTCAGCTCCATTATAATCTTATGGAACCACCATTGTACATGTGGTCTGTTATTGACCAAATATAATTAGGCACCACATGATTGTATGATTATCTATATACCTCTAGCACTTTTTCTGAAGATGGAAAGATCTGCATTCCAATCCAAACGAAGAGGCTGATCCACAATCAGTATGTGAAAACACTGACTAAACTCAATGCCTGCTGGGAAGTATATGATTTATAAATATAGTTACAAACATTTAATATGTTATCTTTTTACCTCTAATCCTTAGTTACATGGATTTCAGTTTTTATGATACCTATACACTCAATTTATATAGTAGGATCAGAATCAGATTAAGGGGTAGATGGGCTGGCAGTTTCCTGGGACCCTAATGTGTAAAGTAATCTAAACTAATACCAAGGCTAAGCATGGTGGTTCATGGGCATGAAATTGGACAGGGAAAATCATAAAATCGGACTGGGAAAATCAGACATGGTAGGCTCCTCCTTGGGAACGGGTTGAGAGTGGACAGAGTGGGAAAAAATTTTAAAAGAGGTCTGAGGTAGGGATAGTAGTGGTAATGAATCTAATACACCTGCACATGAACACACACACACACACACACACACACACACACTTCATTCTCATGTTAGAAAACATCCTTATGGTTTCTTTTTTTTTTTTTTTTTTTTTGAGACAGAATACCATGAAGTGCTATGGTGCAATCTCAGTTCACTGCAACCTCCACCTCCCAGGTTCTAAGGGATTATCTTTCCTGAGTCTCCCAAGTAGCTGAGATTACAGGTGTGCGCCACCATGCCCAGCTAATTTTGTATTTTTAGTAGACACAGGGTCTCACCATGTTGGCCAGGATGGTCTCGAACTCCTGACCTCAGGTGATCCACCAGCCTTGGCCTCCCAAAGTGCTGGTATTACAGGGCCCACTGAGCTGGGCCCATTCTCATGGTTTCTAAACTGCCAACTAAAGAAAGTACATGCCATTAAGGATGAACCATGGGCCTCCTATTTTGCTGAGTGGGCCATATGCAGCACACTGCCACCAGCACCTTCCCTCCTCCCTTCTTCTCTACAGAAGCAGCCACTCCCTGAATGATGGCTGAGGAAAAGCTTCAAGAATAGCGAGTGTGAAGGGACGCCAGGCCAGAGCTTTCCGGGACACCTGGGGCTTGCTCGTGCCCTGAGTACAATCAGTGTTGCGAACCATGCTTCACATTTCCTTAATACCTAGGATTGATTTCTCCTGCCTATTTGTCCTTCTTCCTCTCAAATCAAAACTCACATTCCTATAGATCTCAGTACCCCTAGAGGCAAACAAAACATGTGATTAAAGTAATTCATAATAGGAGTTAACCAACAGCGTTTACCTTACCAGGTGATGTTGATTGTTAAAAAGAGATTGGTAATCTAAATAGAGATCTCATTGGTAAAGTGTGTCTGGAGGTCTTCCCTCCTTTCTCTAGAAGAGTGCTGGCTACTTTTAAACATCTTCCTGATATGCTTGCTCCCCTTGCATCCCAGGTATCTACCTATAAGTCCTTCTTCTAAACATCTCCCACTTGCCACTTATTCTGGATCAGTTTCTTGCAGGAGGTGAAATATTCAAGGGCCTGATGCTTAGTTCTAGGAAGATAATGTTCATTCAGCACCTTCCACATTTCAATATATCAAAATTCATTCACTGATATATGATGTGGACAAAACCATAATTCCCCAAACCAGCACATCCACAGCAAATGCTATCCACTGTATGAATCAGCTTAGCACCAGATATTCAGAGTGACTTCAAAACATAACTGAAAAGTAACTGAAGTCAACAACGTCCATGATAAATAAAATGAAAGCTATTTCCCTTTTAAGAGAAACTACTTAAAAAGGAGTTGGGGGTAGGAAGAAAAAGAAGGAAGGAAGAAAACCCAGTTGAAACTTGGTGTTTACTTGAAGAGGAGCCAGCAGAATGTTGTGCATAGACAGTGTCACAGCACGGGGGAAGGCATCGCTCAGAAGGCTTCCTTGGTACTATTAAATTTCTCTGGTGGCAGCCTGGGCTGGGAAGGCAAGGCACAGAAGTTGCATTCAGAGTTCTGAGGACCAAGAGGTGGTATCTGCGAACTTACAGGGATAGAACGGCTCAGGAATCTTGCTGAAGAAGAAGAAAGCCCAGTGTAGGCGGGTTGAAGGATGATGGTGTGCTCCTCTGTCTTGGCGCCTTGCGGGCCTGGGGGGCTATTCAGGTTGCCCCCATTGCTGTCGCTGCTTCTGTTGTACTGATTATTGTTGAGCTCAGGGTAATTTCTGATAGTCGGCTGGGAGCTGCCATTCATGAAGCTGGTAAACGGGCTGGCTGTGAAACCGGCCTTAGAGGATGAGGAGGTCTTTTTGTTCTCTGGATCATCTGTTGCAGCATTCAAGTTCCCTAGAGAACTGGCTAGCCGGGAGTTTATGGAGAAGCTGAATGGAAAACACAAATGAGGGGGAAAAAGCAGACAACAGTGTATACTCACACAGAACTCATGTTTCCAAAACACACACTCATGACATTAGGGGAACAGGATGAAGACAATTCTGATCAATGTGAATGATGACAGGATGGCTTCTTCATCACCCTTGATGTTATGATAATATGTAGCCTTGAATTATACATATCACGTTCCTTTGTCAAAAGCAGTTAACTAGGACCCAAGAAACTGGCTAAAACACTTTGACTACAGATCTCGAAATAGAACACCTGAGAATCTTATTTACCCTGGGGTGGGAAGTAAAGGAAAAGGGTCATATAAGGGGAGAGTTAAAAGCAGCCTTAGTACATATTCAATCACACGACTACATCAAACCTCCCTACCCATTTTGGTTAGTTCTCCCCTGCCTATGTGTCAGCTGAGAAATGACAATATCATTTATATACGCAACGGAACTCCATTTTCTAGATCACATTAAGCAGACTCACTGGAAGAAGAGCATGCTCTACCCTATTCCCTCCACAGCCTTGTCTCCTCCCTTGCAAGACAGGAATGAAGCCCCAGAAGATCACAGGGTCTTCTGTGGTTTCTCGTCTTCTCCCTTGTCCCCTTCTCTGACAAAACTACAGCCAAACTCTACAGCTGCAAGCTTCCTTTACCTTCAGCCAGCACCTTGGAAGAGGGAGAGAAAAATTACCTTCTTACAGTGGTGCCTGAAGACAAAGAAGTTCTGTTGATCCTCTTGGCTGTCGCTGAAGGGGATAGTGCCACTTTTGATGTCTTCAGAGCAGCAGGTGCAGATCCTTGCGGGGAAGAACTTAATCTTTGTGGAGAAAAATGGCAAAATGTCATAATAAAGGAGTCTCATCTTAGACATTCAGCAACTAACTAGGACAAGATAAATTAATAAATCTTAACGATATCATGACAGGTCCTAATAGTGATGACGGCAGCAGCGGCCAACACTGACACAGTGCCTAACTCTGCCAGGCGCCGTTCTGAGAACCTTAAAGATGTTAGCTCAGCTCATCCTCACAACAGCCCCATGAGGTGGCTAATATTGCTGTCCTTACTTTACAAGCGAGGAAACAGAAACAGAGAGGAAAAGTTCCTCATCCAGCCACTCAGTTAGTGAATAGCAGAGTTCAGACTAAAACCCAGGAGTCAAAGTCCTGCTCTTAGCCATGATCCTGTCTTCCTTGGTCACTGCCCTTTTTCGCCACTGGTATTCATTCCTCAGTACAATCTTAGATTCCACTTCTTATAGTTCAAATCCACCCTCTCCTTTCCACCCTGCAACTACCCTAGGTGAAGCCATCTTTATTTCTTATTCTTGACTACAAGGGGCATCTTTTAATCTTATTCCTAAACAATTCAAATTGTGAATAGCCCCCAGTGAAATCTAAAAAGAGAATCATGTCACTTGACTGTTTAAATCATTTCATCTTTCCTCTGTGCCCATAAGCATAAATAAACTCTTTGGCTTGGCTTATACAACCCCTCCAAAATCTGGACAGGTCCTTCTTTCAACTTTCCCATTGGACATCTCTATTCCAGCTACATAAAAAATGCTTGAGTTCCCTGAATGGGTAGCATCCACACTTCTGACCAGGTTGCACAGGCTATTGTCCCTGCCAGGGCATTTTCTCATCTCCTTCCCTTCCTCTCCCTCTTCTCTTCCATTTCCATTTGAACCACTCCTATCACACTTAGCCTTTAATGGTCCAATCAGCTGTTACCTCACCAAACAAGCCTTCACTGAGTTCCCAAGCAATATGTGTTTCATTATATATTCTCATAGTAAATCATAGCTCTTATATCATATTTCATCATCTAATATTTGTCTATTTTCCTTTACTTGATATAAGCTCCTTGAGGTCAAAGGCACATCTCTCATTTCAATTCCCAGTGGTTAGCACAATGCTGGACTCAGAGCAGGTGCTCAATAAATATTTGCCAAGTGGACAAAAAGGAAAAACTGACTCAAATCTGGATAGCCAGGGCCCAGTCATAATTTAATACCAAATCTGTTTGATTTTAGGTAAATCATTTAATGTAACTAAACTCTGTTTTCCTCTCTGCTGCAGAAAAGCTTACTTACTTGACTCTTTCCTTCATCATCCACCCTCCAAATAGTAGTTTAAGCTCATGAGGCCTCCAAAACAAAAATGGGAAAAGTTGTACAAAGAAGGAATTCAAGCGTCTCCAGAAGCTCTGGAAGCTTAAGCCCTCTTAGAACTGCCTCCACTAAACAGTACTAAACCTAAGAATGAGTAAGCACCAGCAGGTGAAGAGCTCCCTTCCCTATTTCATCAACACTCTTGGCCAAACAACTCGCCACGCCAGATCGTGGCACCACTCCAGGAGTTTTCAGGGGATATTTTTCTAGAGAACAAAACTAGCATTCCCTCCTCAAATAGAAGATAGAGGGAAAAAATTAGAAAATAAAGGAAGGGAAAGAATGCATGCTGCTTGGGAAAAAATAGAGGGAAAGAGGACCAATACAAATGGAAACAATTGAGGCTCAACAGAGAGAGCATCCAAGACGGCCAGATAGGACATCTCAGATTGCAGCTCCCAGTGGAAACGCAGAGGGTGAGTGGCCACTGCACTTCCAAAGGAACTGTTACTGCCTGCAGACCAGGACATTCCTGGGCGGAAAAGCACCACTAGTCTCCAGTGCAGCTGTTTCAGCCAGCACAGTGGGTCTCCACACAAATCCGGGCACCGTTTCAACTGGCGACTAGAACGCCTGGGAGACAGAGTCGCCCATTCAACTGAAAGAAAGGGGGCTGAAACAGGGAGCCAGGTGATCTGGCTCAGCTGGTCCCACGCCCACAAAGACCAGTAATTTGGAATGCTCTGGATTGAGAGTTTCACAGAAAGCACAGCTGGACCCAGGATGGTCCAGCTCTGTGGGTGGAAGGGCGTCGGCCATGACTGAGGCAGTCCACCACTACCCAGGCAGTCCATCATTACTGAGGCAGTGTGCCATTACTGAAACAATCCTCCATTACCGAGGCAGTCCGCCATTACAGAGACAGTCCACCATTACTGAGGCAGATTGCCATTACCAAGGCAGTTCTAACTATACCCCTATAAACAAAACTGCAAGGAAGTTCACACAGCAGCTGGGTAGAGCCCACAGCAGCTCAGCAACGCCTCTGCTGGCAGACTGTGACTCAGCTACCTCTTTACTGGGCAGGGCATCTCTGAAAAAAGGCAGCAGAATGACAGAAACTTATAAATAAACCCCCAACTTCCTAGACAGAGCACTTGGGGAAAAAAGGCAGTTATGGATTCCACTACAGCAGACATAAACATACCTGCCCAGCAGCTCTGAACAGAACAACAGAGCTCACAGCTCAGCACTTGAGCTCCTATAAGGGACAGACTGTCTCCTCAAGCAGCTCCCCAATCCCCATATAACCAAAGAGACACGTCATAAAAGAGAGTTCAGGCTGACATCTGGCAGGTATCCTTCTGGGACAAAGATAACAGATGAAGAAACTGGCAGCAACCCTTACTGTTCTGCAGCCCCCACAGGTGAACCCCAGGCAAGCAGGGTCTGGAGTGCACCTCCAGCAGTCCTACAGCAGGTGGGGCCTGAATGTTAGACAGAAAACTAAGAAACAGAAAGAAATAACTTCATCAGCAACAGAAAGGAAGTCCACTCAGAGACCCCATCTGAAAGTCAACAACCACAAAGACCACAGGTAGATAAATCCACAAATATGGGAAGAAACCAGCACAAAAAGGATGAAAATACCCAAAACCAGAATGCCTCTCCTCCTCCAAGGGATCACAACTCCTCACCAGCAAGGGAGCAGACTGGATGGAGAATGAATCGGATGAATTGACAGAAACAGGCTTCAGGAGGTGGGTAATAAGAAACTTCTCTGAGCTAAAATATCATGTTCTAACCCAATGAAAAGAAACTAAGAACCCTGAAAAAAGGTTTGACAAAATGCTAACAAGAATAAACAGCTTAGAGAGGAATATAAATGAATTGATGGAGCTGAAAAACACAACACAAGAACTTTGGGAAGCATACACAAGTTTCAATAGCCAAATCAACCAAGCAGAAGAAAGGATATCAGAGACTGAAGATCAACTCAATGAAATAAAAGGAGAAGGCAAGATTAGAGAAAAAAGAGTAAACAAATGAACAAAGCCTCCAAGAAATATGGGACTATGTGAAAAGACCTAATCTATGTTTGATAGGTGTACCTGAATGTGACGGAGAGAATGAATCCAAGCTGGAAAATACTCTTCAGGATATTATGCAGGAGAACTTCCCCAACCTATCAAGGCAGGCCAACATTCAAGTCCAAGAAATACAGAGAACCCCATCAAGATATCCCTCAAGAAGAGCAACCCCAAGGCACATATTCGTCAGATTCGCCAGGGTTGAAATGAAGGAAAAAATGCTAAGGGCAGCCAGAGAGAAACGTCAGGTTACTCACAAAGGGAAGCCCATCAGACTCACAGCGGGATCTCTCAGCAGAAACCCTACAAGCCAGAAGAGAGTGGGGGCCAATATTCAACATCCTTAAAGAAAAGAACTTTCAACCTAGAATTTCATATCCAGCCAAACTAAGCTTCATAAGCGAAGGAGAAAGAAAATCCTTTATGAACAAGCAATTGCTCAGAGATTTCATAATGACCAGGACTGCTTTACAAGAGCTCCTGAAAGAAGCACTAAACATAGAAAGGAACAACCAGCAACAGCCACTCCAAAAATGTACCAAATGGTAAAGAGCCACTCCAAAAATGTACCAAATGGTAAACTGCATCAACTAATGGGCAAAACAACCAGCTAGCATCAAAATGGCAGAATCAAATTCACACATAACAATATTAACCCTAAATGTAAATGGGCTAAACGCCCCAATCAAAAGACACAGACTGTCAAACTGGATAAAAAGCCAAAATCCATAGGTGTGCTGTATCCAGGAAACCCATCTCACATGCAAGGACACACATAGGCTCAAAATAAAGGGATGGAGGAAGATTTACTAAGCAAATGGAGAGCAAAAAAAAAAAAAGCAGGATTTGCAATCTTAGTATCTGATAAAATAGACTTCAAACCAACAAAGATCAAAAGAGACAAAGAAGGACATTACAAAAGGATCAATACAACAAGAAGAGCTAATGATCCTAAATATATTTGCACCCAATACAGGAGCACTGAGATACATAAAGCAAGTTCAATGACCTACAAAGAGACTTAGAATCCCACACAATAATAGTGGGACACTTTAACACTCTACTGTCAATATTAGACAGATCAAGGAGTCAGAAAATTAACAAGGGTATCCAGGACCTGAACTCAGACCTGGACCAAGAGGACCTAATAGATATTTACAGAACTCTCCACACCAAATCAACAGAATATACATTCTTCTCAGCACCACATCATACCTACTCTAAAACTGACCACATAATTGGAAGTAAATCACTCCTCAGCAAATGCAAAAGAATGGAAATCATAACAGTCTCTCAGACAACAGTGCAATCAAATTGGAACTCAGAATTCATAAACTAACTCAGAATCACACAGCTTCATGGAAAATGAACAACTGGCTCTTGAATGTTCACTGGATAAACAATCAAATGAAGACAGAAATAAACATGTTCTTCGAAACCAATGAGAACGTACCCGAATCTCTGGGACACATTTAAAGCAGCGTCTAGAGGAAAATCTATAGCAATAAATCCCCCATGAGAAGCAAAGAAAGATCTAAAATCGACATCCTATCCTCAAGATAGAAAGAGCTAGAGGAGCAAGATCAAAAAAACTCAAAAGCTAGCAGAAGAAAAGAAATAACTAAGATCAGAGCAGAACTGAAGGAGACAGAGACACAAAAAAAAAACCCTTCAAAAAATCAATAAATCCAGGAGCTGGTTTTTTGAAAAGATCAACAAAATAGACACACCACTAGCCAGATTAATAAAAAAAGAAAAGAGAGAATAATCAAATAGATGCAATAAAAAACGATAAAGGGGATATCACCACAAATTCCACAGAAATACAAACTACCATCAGAGATTACTACTCTGGACCTAGAAATAGAAATTCCATTTGACCCAGCAATCCCATTACTGGGTATATATCCAAAGGATTATAAATCATTCTACTATAAGGACATATGCACAAGAATGTTCATTGCAGCACTGTTTACAATAGCAAAGACCTGGAACCAACTCAAATGCCCATCGATGATAGACTGGACAGGGAAAATGTGGCACATATACACCACAGAATACTATGCAGCCATAAGAAATGATGAGTTTGTGTCCTTTGTAGGACACGGATGAACCTGAAAACCATCATTCTCAGCAAACCATGTAAGAACAGAAAATCAAACACTGCATGTTCTCACTCATAGGTGGGTGTTGAACGATGAGAACACATGGACACAGGGAGGGGAGCATCACACACTGAGGTCTGTGGTGGGGGGAACTAGGGGAGGGACAGTGGGGGGCAGGGAGTTGGGGAGGGATAACATGGGGAGAAATGCCAGATATAGGTGATGCAGATGGAGGCAGCAAATCACCTTGCCATGTGTGTACCTATGCAACAATCTTGCATGTTCTGCACATGTACCCCAGAACCTAAAATGCAATTAAATATATATATATAATCAAAAAAAGAAGCTCAATGTCACTGATCATCAGAAAAATGCAAATCAAAAGCATGATGAGGTTCCATCTCATGCCAGTCAGAATGGCCATTATTAAAAAGTCAAGAAACAACAAATGCTGGTGAGGTTGCAGAGAAAATAGGAAATTTTTACACTATTGGTGAGAATGTAAATTAGTTCAATCACTGTGGAAGACAGTGTGGTGATACCTCAGAGATTTAGAACCAGAAACACCATTTGACCCAGCAATCCCATGACTGAGTATATACCTAAAGGAATATAAATCATCGTATTATAAAGATATATGCATGTGTACATTCATTGCAGCACTATTCACAATAGCAAAGACATGGAATCAACCCAAACGCCCATCAATGATAGACTGGATAAAGAAAATGTGGTACATATATACCCACGTATACACTATGGAATGTTATGCAGCCATAAAAAGGAATGAGATCATGTCCTTTGCAGGGACATGGATGAAGCTAGAAGCCATTATCCTCAACATACTAATGCCGGGACAGAAAACCAAACACTACATGTTCTCACTTTTAAGTGGGAGCTGAACAATGAGAACACATGGACACAGGAAGAGGAACAACACACATGGGGGCTTGTTGGGGGATGGTTGGGGGTGGAGAGCATCAGGAAAACATAGCTAATGCATGCTGGGCTTAATTCCTAGGTGATGGGTTGATAAATGCAGCAAACCGCCATGGCAGACATTTACCTATGTAACAAACCTGCACATCCTGCACATAAACCCCAGAACTTTAAAATAAAATAATTAAATTTTGAAAAAAAAATTGAAAACAGTTAAGGCTAGATCTATCACTAGATCAAAAGGAAAGACGCAGAGCCCCTGTAGTTTCTTAGAGACCCGCCCCACAATGTGCTGAGAACACAAAATACATTGATGTCACTACCACCGCCACACAGCCCGTGGGCAGGTCAGCACACACACAAAATCCTTTTCATGGTGAGCATTAAAAATGAAGCATAAACAATCTGGAAGAGAAAGCAATTTAAAAAGCAAAAAGCTATGTACAGTTGATTTTCATCAGTTTGAGGCTTGGGAAACATGGCTAAAAGGAAGCATATATTTATAAGCTACTAGACACTCAGCCTCACTGACAGTACCTGAAAGGCTGGGACACTGCTCTTGGGCGTCCTTTCGTATCATCCAACCTGTGGAAATCAAAGACAGATGCTCATATATCACCAGGCTCACATGTTTTCACAAAGACCATAAGGCACATCAAATGGTATCAAACCAGTAAAAATATTAAATCAGCAAAAGGGAGAAACCTTGCAAATGGATATTAGATTACCAAGCACCAGGCTTTCATCCTTTAATCTCAGCACACTGCAGAAAATGATAACCTCATCGTTGAGCAATATGAACCTTTTTTTCTTAGATCAGGAACTCTGTACAGAGTTATAATTCTCTCAGATTACACGTGAAAACTAAATTTCCTGTGAATCTGTTTGGTGTTTATCATACTGGCAAAACAGCCTTCTGCTACGTGTGTCTCTTATTTATAAGTCAAAGAAAAGTTGCTGCTTCACATTATATTATTTTGTGGACTGAGGCCTTGCCACCAGTGTATTGTAATTTTAAAAATTGATGATATTTACAAATGTTTGCACCTTTTGATTCCAAAACCTTTTTTAACCCAATCTGAACTATCAGAGGGTTTCAAATGTTGTGATCAAAATTCAAGTCCCATACTGGCGAGTAGTTTGAGAGTGCAAAGTCAAGATGGCTTATAACTTTACAGGCACAGGTTAAGAATTGTTTACTCAATTTTCAAAACTAGAAGCTAAAGCTGCAGAATTAGTTTAGATTGCCAAAGACTGGCATACAATACTTTTCTACAATCTATGATTCAATACAAAAGCCTCAGCACACCTGTGAAGATCCAACACAGGACAAGAAACTCACTCACAGGAGAAGGGAAGAAATCCAAACAGAATTTGAGACAGAGTCCCAGAGATAACTGCTTTGTAGCTTAAGGAAGAATTCCAGAGACTGAGATGCAGCAGTTGCTTTCAATAAACTTCTAAACTTTAGCTACTCCCAACAGTGATAAAATAATTAATAAACAGCACAAAATAGTAAACTTGGTATTTGTAGAACAATATTCAAAAGAGAAGGTTACAGATTAAAGAGAAGATTAAATGTTCTACTCACAAAGAGAAGCATACTATGAATTGAACTGTTTAAAACAGATCTACCTAAATGCACAGGATGGTGAGGTACGTGGCTGTCTCTGACTTTTTAAGGCACGTAGTTTGTCTCCCTGGGTTATGCCATTTTTCATTTCCACATCTTCATTATCTTCTAAGTTATTCTGGAAAAAAATACACGTACCACAGAAAGGTCCAAATTTGGCTTTATTTAGGTTTCTTAATAGATCACATATATAGATATATTTAATACAGATTATCTTAATATAGATTAAGTACCTGTAGCTACTGTGAATCAGCATTGTCAAAGCTTACACAAAAGAACTCTCGACTATCTGCCAGTTCAACAGGCAACAGGTCAAATTCCAAATCAAAGAAGCATGGGTATATAGATGTGGTGGAATATAAAAGGAGCTGTTTGTTACAATGGACCGCAACAGAGGAGGCTCTCTCCTGCAGACACAATCATGCATTGGAATATAGCCACATACAGAAGGCCCACAGATGAGGTACAAGTATGTTTTTAGATACCTCCAGGAGCCATCAGCACAAATTCCATAACTTGTTTACAAAAATACAAGATAAAAATACTTTAGGATATCTATACAGTACATTATTAACACAGTAATCATTTAACACTAGTAAAAGCATGCAAGTCCTTTTCAGAGGATTTAAAGGACCATGTTCACTAGATGTTTCCTTCTGAAATAAGTCTTTATAGTTCGAAAAATATAAGTACCGTGCTAGTATCTTAACACGCTAGTCTCTTCAATAACCCTGATACGGGGGAGGCACTGGTACCTTAATTTATTGATGAAAAAAGGGTGTACTCACAGAAGTTAGGAATATTGCTCAAGCTCCCGTAAACTCTTAATAACCTCATATGATTTCAAAATTAGATTTCTTGTCCTCAGATGCAATGTTCTTTCTAAAATATAAGCCACAGCACACTGCCATTGCACCAGTGAAGCATGTATTTTGCCTCTTTTCCTCAGTTGAAAAATCAAAGTGCCTGGATTTGCTAAAATCTCTACCAGCCGTAATAGTCCCCACCCCTATTTAAAACTATAATTCTTGTTTGATGAAAAATTTACTTCCACAGTCACATTTGAGTAATTTCTGATCACAATACCTCCTCACTCCCTGTCACCTACGTTGGGTTCCACAGGTAACTCTGGGACTCAGTAGGCATGTCCTGAGTAAAAAGACCGAATCTCACTACCACACTCTGAGTTCAAAAAAGAAATAAAGAGCTGGGCATGGTGGCTCATGCCTGTAATCCCAGCACTTTGGGAGGCCAAGGTGGGTGGATTACCTAAGGTAGGGAGTTCGAGACTAGCCTAACCGACATGGAGAAACCCCATTTCTACTAAAAATACAAAATTAGCTGGGTGTGGTGGCACATGCCTGTAGTCCCATCTACTCAGGAGGCTGAGACAGGAGAATCACTTGAACCCAGGAGGCGGAGGTTGTGGTGAGCCGAGATCATGCCATTGCACTCCAGCCTGGGCAACAAGAGTGAAACTCCGTCTCAAAAAAAAAAAGAAAGAAAGAAAGAAAGAAGGAAAGAAATACAAAGCACAGGGCCAGTGGGAAGAAAGAATAAGGACAAAACTTCTGAGAGGCAATCCCTTAAAGAATGGGTACCAGTGCTGCAGCTCAAGATCCCAGAACAGGTCATCTGGCCCAAGAAGAATATCAGCTCAACAGTTACAGGATCATGGAGTCTTCATGACAGAGGATTCTCTTTACTAAAGAGTCTCAAGTTGTACTTCTAAAAAATCTCCAGGAATCAGTTTTACCAGTCAATTCCATCCACACAACCCCAACCGGGGAGGAACTCATTACCATCCAAGAAAGTCTGCAGGAATAGAAATCAGGAAGGTCTGACGGCTAGGCTTGCTAGTGGGATGGTGCACCTGAGAAGGTGAGCTTAGCTTCACCCGATTGCAGTAAGTACTCAACGGTTTGGGATGTTAGCAGTTACTTAGCACATAGCCAGAGTTTCCTGAATATGAAGTGAGGCCAAAAAGCATGTAGGCCCTCATGAGACTGGCCAAACGCTTCTAGGAGGACCTTACAGGATCCTTACCACCATCAGTTTCATTGTCACTGGGTGCTTTGGTAGGATTTTGAAAACCAGGAAAGCTTATTTGTTCCTCCAACTAGGAGGATCTTTATGTTTCCCACCAGAAACACCTTCAAAATACTTAAAAAAAAAAAAAAAGGATTCTCAACCTGTAATTCAAAAATGCAACCTCTCACGTAAGTATACAGGTAAAACATACAAAAATTTACCTCCCATACAATCTTTCTGAGAAAATTATTACAGGATATGCTCTTTAGAAAAAAATGAAAGATAACATGAGATCCAATAAAATTAGGAATCTAAGTGAAGAATATAAAGAAGGGTTATAGAATCAAACTATATAGTTCTTATCCTAAGACTACACATACACACACACACACGCGCGCGCATGCGCGCACACACACACACACACGCGCGCATGCGCGCGCGCACACACACACACACACACACACACACAGAGCAGGGCTAAGAACAACCAGTCCATGTTAGAAGAGAGAATTGTCTTCAGGAAAAAAAATGGAATTGGAATGGAATTTTGCTGTGTTGAGATTTTGAAAAAATTTAAAATTGTTTGGCACAACTTTTTAAAGCATTATTGTTTCCTAAATGCATAAAAACTATGCAAATAAAAAAGGCAATTAAGTCCAGGACAAACAAAGAGAGCATCAAAAAAGAAAACAGTCATAGTGCACTATTAACCTCAACCATGAACAATATTTACATAGTACTGATGTGCACATTATTAGATTTAACCAAGATAGTTATATTGGGAAGCTAAGGGAAGTGGTGGTGACAGTGAGATAGAAGAGCTGCATCCTGTCTACAAGCACCAGGAAGCAATAGAAAAATGTCCCAAGTTGATCAGTTAAAAAACAGCAATGTAAGCAAGGTATTCATAATAGAAATATGACACTAAAAATATCAGTATAATTTTCCCAGAGATTTCTCCCTTTGAAAGTGGGTCCAGGAACACAGAAAGGTGAGACAGGAGGCTGACTTTTTTTGTTGCTAGAATTCAGCACTTGTTGATATTTTTTAAGCTGTGATCATATATTGCTTGAAAAGAATAAAAGCATTTTAAAGATGTACAGTTAAACAGAAAATTAAATAGCAGTATATATTAAATTAGAATTACATGTACTTTTTTCTCACTCTATTATGAATCTTAAAGGTCATATATTTTTGTAAATTATGATTCATTTATCAGAAAACAACAAAAATGCTACAGTACACAGCCATGCACCTAACTACCTAGATTTTTACTTCCTCCTCTCAAGTTTACTTAAACATCCTCACTCACCAAGAAAAAGAAAACAACACATAAAGTCCTAGCTCTCAACCTCTGGAGAAGAATCCATTCTTTTTCTTTTTTCTTTTTTTAATCATTCAGAAAACACTTGCATTTTTGTCAAACAATGCATTTATGTAACAGAAGATACAACAAAATATAGAAACAAAAAACTCACACTATATTTTAAGTACCAAAATAAGAAGAAATTTGCAAATTAAGAAATTATCAAAGTTGCTCAGAAACTTACCTTACTTTTATTCTAAAATTTACTTTAACTGCTTGACATATAATTTAATATTTAAAAATAATATAGCTAAGTTGTTTAATAGTACTTATAGAATGTTACTTTTCTGGGTAGACATGTTTCACACATACTTTTCAATTAATGCTGAGAATTCCTTTGATAATTTTAATCATAATATGATTCACTGATTAATGGATTGATAATTTATTCCGTAATTTAGATGCCATAAGAACCATTGAAAGGAATAATCTGATAGTTGCTTATTGTACAATCCCACTCGTTAATAATACCAAGCCAAGAATCTGAGCACCATCCCACTCTGTTGAATTACATATTTCCATATGTGTGACTGGTCAACAACAAAAAAATTTATACACAATGCCATGCTTTTTATTTTTCCTTTTTTTTTTCTTTTTTAACAAGCAGCTCAATGATTTGGGAGGTTGGTTAGTACAATACAGAGAACATAGGGAGAAAGTATAAAATGGCACTTAACACCAATGCCAATACGTATTATGGTTATAACTAAGGATATTATTAATATTTGTGTTATTTCTCTTTCTTTAGAACATAAATCAAAGCCATTAACTTAAACTTGAGGTGCATACACAATACACACACGACATTAAGCAAAATACTTTTCAAAAGTAACATTACATTTGAAAATATTGGAAACTAAATATTTGTGCTGATTTGTATTTTGACTTAATGGAACAAGAAGAAAACAACATTCAACTAGGGAGGGTTGTACTGATAATAAAGCTCTTAAAATTCTAAATATCTTCCTCTCCCTTTGTACTTACCATAGGCTACACAATGTCCTGAGAGGACTCATTTTGAGAAAAATGTCCATCACAGCTTTAATAACTTATTTTGGAAAAAACTAATGAGAAAGCAAATTGGAAGGTGTTTGTTTTCAAATAAGTAGTCCTAATTTTTCTTCTTATAGAAAAAAAAACAAAGATGAAAACATCTTTGTTTTCAAATAAGTGGTCCTAATTTTTCTTCTTATAGAAAAAGTTTAAATCAATCAGTTTATTATAATATATGGAAACCATTCATTTTTGCAGCTGTCAGGTCAAGTCCAGCACTTCATTTATACAGAGTCTATGAGAAGTCAGTAGAGATAATCTAGTCTTAAGTCATGACATCATCCATTCAAGTCCTTGGCACAATCCCTCCCCAGTTAGAGCACAGCATGCCTGGATAATGCCACTGATGATCTTTAATAGAAGTTAGCTTCAAAAACTGGGAGATTTCTGCTACTGTCATGCATTCTTTAACACTTTGTTTATTAGCAAAAATCAGCAATCCAGCTTTTCTTAGGTCCTCATGTGCTAACATTTTGTAAGTTATTCTCTAGTTACAGAAATCCTCTCTCTGTCTATACTGTCCACAACAACTATTACAAACTCTGTGTTAGTATAATAAGTGTTCCAGGAAGAACGAAGAGATTCTTGCCACCAGTATCCCACCACATTAGGAAATGTGTGTTATTAATCACTATCTCTTCTACATTAATTACTTCCTGTTGTAGGAGATGTATGTACAACTTCATTCATGGAAAACTGGCAAAGGATGGTAGTTTTCCCTGCGTTATTCCGCCCAACAATGCTAACTCTGTCCTCCCGGTGATTAACAGTCTCCACATTCTGGTGAAGAGAATTCTCATTCTCCAGCTGCGGATCCCCCTGCAGACATCCGGGCTGCCTGGCCTCCCCTGGCTCAGGCTGAGTGGGAAGAGAGAGAGGGCTGGAGCTTCTGCCTCTGCTGCTCCCACTCCTGCTGTGTTGTCTGCCCCGAGCCTTTTGGGCCACGGTCCTCCCTCAGCTCCTCTTGGGTGGCAGTGATGGCAATCACCACATGGGTGAAGGTGTTTTTTCTTATCATTATTATTTTTTAAAGTATATGGCTAGGCACGGTGGCTCATGCCTGTAATCCCAGCACTTTGGAAGGCCAAGGCAGGTGGATCACATGAGGCCAGGAGTTCAAGACCAGCCTGGCCAACATGGTGAAACCCCATCTACTAAAAATACAAAAATTAGCCAGAGTGGTGGCATATGCCTGTAGTCCCAGCAACTTAGGAGACTGAGGCACTGAGAATCATTTGAACCCAGGAGGCAGAGATTGCAATGGGCCGAGATCGTACCACTGCACTCCAGCCTGGGCAATGGAGACTCTATCTCAAAAAAAAAAAAAGTACATTTATCTAGAGAGATATAGATATATTTATGATATATTTTTATGTATTTATATATATATGCATTTAACATATATATGTAGATACATTTACATCTTTGTCATTAGTAATAAAGTATAGGCAAACATGAAAAAATATTAAAACCACCTATATATTTACCATCAAAAGCAAAACACATTAACATTCTGGCACATAGTCTTCCAGAATTTTCCCCATGCTATATAAAACCCCCAATCTACTTCTTTCTTACAAAAAGAGGTTGTATTACATACATATGCTGCTTTGTAATTTTTTTAACTTAAAAAACATTGTGGAAGTTTTTCAGAACAAATTTTTTACAATCTCTGTCATTTTATGGCTCCATAAAATTCCATTGTCTACATATGCCTAATTTTACTATTTGACCAATACCCTAGGTTAGGCTGTTCTCTGTATTTCATCACTATAAACAGCTTCAACAAACATACTCTTACATATACATGGTTCATGAACACTGTCTTATTATTACCTTAAGACAAATTCATAGAAGTGGAATTCCTTTTAAAGTCATCTACATATTACCAAATTGCCCTCCAAAAAGGCTGCACCATTATAAACTCCAACTGGCAATGTTTAAGAGCTTTTTATTCCCTAAACATTTATCAATGCTGAATATATTTTTAATACATTTGATAGGCATAAATAGCATCTCATCATTTGAACTTGTGTTTGTTTCATTTCTAGGGAAGGAGAACATTTTATGTTTACCAGTTAGGACTGTTCCCATATTGTTTTACTTGTGAACATGCTGTTTTGGTGATTTGTAAGAGTTCTTTATACCCCCAAAACCCCCTCATTTGTATATGTTGCACATATTTCCTCACATTATCACTGTGAGAATGAATTGGAGTTCAAGTCTTTAGGGAGGGACACATTTAAGTGGCCATGCAGCAGTCTGATGAGAGATGATGGATTGGATTAGGGTATGGGAAACTGCATGGGAATTCAGACTTGGGGAGAGAGAATAAGGGGGAAAGATCCAGAAATGTAGTACAGTACATTTAAAAAAAAAAAACTACTAAAATGTAAACCATATTATTTTTTGTCTAAACCAATTGTCTTTTATTTTGTCTCTGTGGCCACTGTACAAAGTATAGATCATTTTTAGGACTATAAGAGATAGAACATATAAACTATAAAATTCTCAGTGATTAATAAATAGCCTTCAAACTCTTGACAAAAATACTTAATGTTATTCAAAACGTGTTTACATTAAATCGCAGAATTAGGAAACTAAAAACCTATCTGGAAAAGGACTTTGGCCTCCTGGAATACTGAATAAGACAAACAGACATAAATACAACAAGCCTTACATTTATTAGGGGATTGATCCTATAAGATATACCAGGTCATAAGAAACTGTGGGGGGAAAATGTTTATTATCAATGCAGTACAATGTATTATGTGACACAAATCAGTCTCATGAGTTGGTGGCCTTGGAAGAGTTTGAAGACATTTCCTCATCAGGTGCTGTTAGGCCTCCTTCCTTATACCAAATTCATTCTTCATGATGACTAAAGAACACACTCACAAATGACAAATGAAGAGAATCCAACCTGGGCCTGCCCTCAGGCTCCAGCCCCTCCCTACAAAATGCCAGGGCAGACTCTTTCTTGCCCTAAGCTGGTCCAGGAGAAGCAGATTTCTTGGAATCTGCTGAAAAGAAACAAAACCACATGGCTGATGCCAGCAACAATGAAGAACCCCACCTAGTCCAGGGAAGACCCTCCTATCTTTGTCCCCCACAGCAAAGGGATCTGCTCTGAGATGTCCCATTGCCCTCTGGAGGATCTAAGCAACAACACTCCTTCTTTTGGATACTGGACTGCCCTAAATGACAGCAAACCAAAATACTGTACCAAAAGCAATACAATTTTAAAAAGAACACGAGTGATGACCTAGTGAAAGAACAAATATCAACATGAAGAATAAATATTTATTTTATTCCACCAGTTGTTCTCTCTATACACAATCGTGTCCACAGATTTCAGCTGGATAAAGTAATTGCTGACCAAAACATAAACAAAATCGTGGCAGAGTAAGCTATAGAGGAGGCTGTGGAAAGTGCCATTAAGAAAAGATCTATGAGATAGACTATAGCACACTAGGGAATAAAGATGGAAGAATCATAATAGAAAAATGACATAAGTAGACAGCTTAAATAGAAACGAGTAAAAATAGAAGTCCAAGAACTGGAAGATAAAGATGAGAATGGAATTTTTAGCAGATTTTAATAAATTGGCTAGGAAAGGTGGCTGGGTCATCTCTAAATCTTTTCAGCTCTCAGATGTTGAACCTATGAGATTTAAGTGTCGGGAAATGGCAAAGATGTCAACTTTATAATACACTGCTTCAATAGAAAGTTTGGGTTTACCAGAGCTACCTACATCTCTCTTCTGGCTGCCCCATTCACTGCCACTCGTTGGGATCTTTAAAACCTGGACCTCCCATTACCAACTCCCTGGCCTTCCAGCCCCAGCCCCATATAACACCATAGCCAGAGTGACTTCCTGGCACCATGATCTGTGTGCTGTCATTCCCCTGCTTAATAACCTCTGATGGATCCCAGTAGAATTCAGATTAGAACTGGTCTTCACCAGGCCAGGCGCTGTGGCTCACGCCTGTAATCCCAGCACTTTGGGAGGCCGAGGTGGGCAGATCACGAGGTGAAGAGTCGAGACCATCCTTGCCAACACGGTGAAACCCCACCTCTACTAAAAATACAAAAGTTAGCTGGGCATGGTGGCGTGCACCTGTAGTCCCAGGTACTCAGGAGGCTGAGGCAGGAGAATTGCTTGAACCCAGGAGGCAGTGGTTGCAGTGAACCGAGATGGTGCCACTGCACTCCAGCCTGGCACCTGGCAAGAGAGTGAGACTCTTTCTCAAAAAAAAAAAAAAAAGAACTGGTCTTCACCGTCAGAACAGGGGAAAGAAAGGTGCTTAAAACCAGGGCATTAGAGAATTAATTTTTACTTCATAGATTTTTCTAAGATGCACCTTGCTTGTGAGTATTTGATGGTTTTTATAAATCACAATATCTCAAAGATGTAATTAAAACCTTATGTTCTTGTCTACTTGATTGTCAATTTACATGAACTTGGCTGCACATTAGCAGCACCTGTATCTAATTAATATCACTAAGTCAAGAACATCTACTGATTGGCATACTAATATTGGACTATAGCCCTAAAGTAGAAAATCTAAAAACTGCTGTAATTTCAGGAGAAGTTTATTAGGAGGGACCGGTTAAGGTTTTGCTCAAAATTACTGTACATAATGTACTAAAGCCACACTGAAGAGCTTACAGAGAGTTAGCAGAGAATAGTGAGAGGCCTCCTAGGAGGGTGGCTAAGTACACAGAATCTGGAGCCAGAGCACAGAAATTCAATGACCACCTCACCATGTACTCAGGATCTCGGGCAGATGGTTTGACCTCTACCTCAGGTATGTCTCCTATAAATGGGCCTAGTAACAGGGCCTATTTCATATGGCTACTGTAAGGATTAAAAGAGTTAATTAATGTCAAGTGCCTAAAACAGTTCCTGGCACATAGTATCTTCTGTTTAGGTAGTTGTTGCATGCTAAGATCCTGATTTAATATTTGCACTTTCAATAAAGTACTTTAACTTCCATCTTTAAAATTAACTCCAATCCATAATGGACCCATAGGCCCCTGAATGTTAAAGTGAGCACTTATTGCTAGTACTATTTTGTATTCGAGCACATAATGTATTTGTGTAGCTTAGATTATTACCATTTTCATGTCTCTGTCCTTTTTTTTCTCTGAAACTATAAACCTTCTTCATTCATTCACATAATATTTATTAAGACCTTTGGCCCAAAATAGAATCATGATGAAGACAGATCAAAGTCTCTACCTTCATAGAGAGTATCACCTAGCAGGGAAGAAGAGATAAGGACTGCGGAGGAAAAGTGTAGTGCAAGGCAGGAGCAGGGAGCAAGGAGCCTAAGCTAGACCCACAGGATGGGCTGTGTATATTTCATAGTGCCCAGCCCAGCACTGAAGTCCAGGCTCAATAAAGGGAAAGCCTCTATTTTATTTCTCATAAGTCTAAGTTGGCAAAGAACATTCATTAAACACAACCTAGTCCATCACTATGACCTGCATCATTCTGATTGTTTTCTTTTCACCTACATCCTAAGCACTAAAAAAAAACATTTATTTATTTTGAAACAGAGTCTTGCTCTGTTGCCCAGGCTAGAGTGCAATGGCATGATCTCAGCTCACTGCAACCTCCATAGCCTGGGTTCAAGTGATTCTCATGCCTCAGCCTCCTAAGTAGCCGGGACACAAGCATGTGCCATCACTTCTGGCTATTTTTTTTCTTTTGAGTGTGTGTGTGTCTGTGTGTGTGTGTGTATTTTTAGTAGAGATGGGGTTTCATTATGTTAGCCAGGCTGATCTCAAACTCCTGGCCTCAAGTGATCCATCCACCTCAGCCTACCAAAGTGCCAGGATTACAGACATAAGCCACCACACCCGGCCTAAAAAACTATATTCCAGTTCTCCAAATTTGGTAATACAGAGCTTCCTAGTAACTAATCACAAGAAAATTCCTGTAAGCTTAGAAAAAAAATAATTTAGACTCTCTGCCTTTAATCTTTTTTTAAAGGAAATATCTAGAGGAATACTGTCTTTTTGCACTTTCTATATACACAAACTAAGTAAATTCAGAAATTCCATGGACTTTTACCCTGCATGCAACTTGAAACACATTAAATTCTTACAGCATTCTCAATCTATTTTTCCATGTGCAATTTATAAGAACAATAAAGACTTCACTAATTCTGTTAAGTCCAATTTTGAGAAAGCTAATTTTCCATATTCATGTGAAATTCCAAAGCTGGCACCACATAAGCATGGCAAGAAGAGTGCTTGTAAGAGTCACCTGCACAAAGCATTACATGAGGCTGTGTAAAATATTCACCATACCATCATTCCCTGGCATCTCTGAATTCTTTCATTTCTGCCCTTGAATTTCAAAAACAACAGCATTTTAATGGCTAAAACTAAAATAATGATGGGGGATGCTATGGTCTGAATGTTTATAGCGCCCAAAATTCATATATTGAAATCCCAATCCTCAAAGTGATGGCATTAAGATTTTGTTTGCCCTTTTTGCCATATGAAGATGCAGAACATGCTGTTTATGAACCAGTAGGTAGGCCTTCACCAGACACAAAATCTGTTGATGCCTTGATCTCGAATTTCCCAACCTGCAGAACTATGAGAAATAAATTTCTGTTGTTTATAAGCCACCTAGCCTATGGTGTTTTGTTACAGCAGCCCAGATGGACTAAGATGGGGAGTAGACTTATAGATATACATACTTAGATTTAAAACTGACTTATTTTAAATTCCAATCATCTTCATTTCTTACCTTCATAGTGATACATAAATATTAAGTATTCTTAAGTTCAACAAATTGAGGTTTGAGTATGAGAATAAAATGTTCTAATTACCAGGTGTTAATTTAATCAAGGTTATGATGTAGAAAGTACTATGTTCCTGCAAGGTAAGTATGTTTCTAGGATAACAGGATTAACTTTATGTTTGTCTTTTCAGAGTTCATAACTCAAAGCCCTGTTTACCTGAACTCAACCTGGGAAGGAAAAAGGTATTCTTGCTTAGCTATATTATCACGTTAAAATCTTAGTTCAGAGCCTTTCTTTTTATTTGCTTTTAATAGGTAAGAGTGCAGCACAGAAACAAGAAGAGTCAACAAAGGCTCTAACATCAACATGACCTTGCATAAGATGTACATTTCATCAGGACAGATGACTCCAATGGGTAAACTGAGTCACTTCATCAGCAGCCATCCTAGAGAACACAGCACTGGGCTTAAAAATCAGTTCTTCCAACGGTCTCCATCCTTTGTCCTTTAAAGAAAACTCGCATTCCCCATCTCCAAGCACTCTGGCTATGTTTCTTGCTAAAAAGAAATCTGTTTGGGATGCCAGTCATTAACCTAAGAGAGCTATGATGTGTTCCTTCCATTCTAGGTTCCTTGAGGGCTAAGCCTGAGCCACAGTATTTGGTTTAAGGCCCGTGTCTGGGTCTAATGGGTCACTGTCTAATGAAATGTAAATCTAGACTTGTCGCTTCTATATTTTTTATTTTTCTTTATTTTATTTTTTTTAGAGACACGGTCCTGCTCTGTTGCTCGGCATAGAGTGTAGTGGTGCGATGATAGCTCACTGCAGCTGCGAACTCTTGGGCTCAAGCATCCTCCTGCCTCAGTCTCCCAAGTAGCTGGGACCACAGAGGCATACATCACCCTGCCTGGCTTGCACCACTATTTGAACAGGTCCTTTTTTTCTTCTTCTTTTTTTTTTTTTTTTTTTTTTTTGCTCATTTAGAGATACAAAAATATAAACCAGATGCTTAGCTTCACCTCAGGCATAATGTGGTAGAAAGACCTAAACTAGGAATTGAATGCCCAGTTCTCAAAGTGACTCCACTACCAAACAGCTCTGGAATTTTGCACAAATCACAGATTTTCTGGGACCCAAATTTCTTATCTGTACAATAGTGCAACCAAACAAATGGTTTCAATGTTATTTCGAGTTCCAAAAATGCTTGTAATCCTGATTCTTAGTAAATTAGTTCTATTTTTATTCAGAGGTAACAGGGTGTAATAGAAAAAAACACAAGTTTGAAATCAGACAGACCTGGATTGAATCACGTTTGAAACTGAGGTTAGAACATCTCTGACATGAAGTTTCCTTCCTATAAAATAGAGATAATATCGCCTAACTCAACAGGTAGTTACGAACATTAAATCAGAAAATATATATCAACTATTTAAGGTGTCTTGTTTACAGTAGAGTCTTAATTTTTTTAAAAAGTTGCCCTAATCATGTTTTCAAGTCTGCACTTACTTTAGAAATCAGCATGAATTTGAGGCTTTCCAAGTACCACTTGTGGTATGTATTATTTCCTCAATTGTCACATTAAAATTTTTTTCTTGATATCTGTTTTAATTTTCAAATAGAAAGTTTGCTTTTCTGTTTCCTTTGTAAATATTCTCCTTTACCAGAGTAGCCTCCTTTAGAATTTACTCCTTAAATTATAGCTTTTTTTCTTTTTAAGGGCAATTGGTTTCTTTTCTCTGCTTCTTGCTATATAGATGGATGACTCTACATCTACAAATACGGTATTCTCGGCATCCAGAGAAAAGACACTGCTATGTTATATATGTCCAAATGAGAAACAAATGCAGAGCATCAGTTTTAAGGAGATAGAATCTTCCTAGGGAAAACTTACCTCTCCAAATCTTTCCATGTTTTGTATTTTCGATAGGTTTCCACCAATAGACATATCATCTAGGCTAGAAAGAATTTTATTAATACTTCCTTCACTGGATTGTCGATTTTTCAGTTTGGATCGGAAAATGTCTCCTTGGACCCACAGCGATGCTTGTTTTCTGAAGAAAAAAAAAAAAAGACAAGAAAAAATAATCTTTAAAACTACTCTCATCTCAAAATCTCAAAAGTATGATGTCTTACAAAGAAAATGATTAAGTAGCAAATAAGCATTTATAAATCAGACTAGAAAGATTATGATTATCTTAGAATTTAAAAAGTCACTTTCAAAAAGCCAAAATAAAATTCTATATTAAACGTAAATCTCATCCTCCAATATTTGTCTATATAGTTGACTGCTCAAGTCCTCAGATGCTGAGAACAAATTCCATAGCAATAAAGATTATGAGACCATTTGTCTTTTAAATATAAATTTGAAATCTTCAATTTCTCAAATAGCAATTTGATATGCCTTTTTTACAAAACCAGAGAGAATAACTGGACTCAAAAATGTAGATGAAAAAACTTGGGTTAAACAGAGATATTACCCAAAAAAGTACTACATATCTACTTTCAGATAGTACTATGAAAGACCCTCAACACACAACTTTAGAAAACTACTCTTAGAATCTAAAAGCAAGGCTTATAGCCTCTATTAGATTTTCCTTAGAAAAGAAAATGTGTTTGAAGTTCATGTATAAGTTTTCTTTCATACAGTAAGGCACAATCACAACTGTTTTCAATGTTATGCGAAGATAAAATATGTAAGCAAAATAACATTTTGAGGATTTTATTTTTATTGATGGGATCACCTTCATACATTTCCTTTAAGATAATCTATCCCATAGAATCACTTTATTTTTATCCTATAACACACTGTACATAAGAGAATTAAACTAACAACACTGTGGTTTATCATAAAAAATATTCAAAATCGAATGAAATAATAGTATTATTGAGGCGATGCCACCAGTAAGAACATAGATTTTTTTAAAAGCAACAGGATTGAGTAATACTTTCTTACAAAGATTCCACATATTATATAAAATTAAAACACTGATCATTAGAGAAATGCACATCAAAACTAAAATGAGATACCACCTCCCACTAGTAAGAATGGCTATTAACAAAAAGTTAAAAAATAATAGATGCTGGTGAGGCTGTGGAGAGAAGGGAATGCTTATACACTGTTGGTGGGAGTGTAAATTAGTTCAACCATTGTGGAAAGCAGTGTGGCAATTCCTCAAAGAGTGAGAAACAGAACTACCATTCATCCCAGCAATCCCATTACTGAGAATATATCTTGAGGAATATAAATTGTTCTACCATAAAGACATATGCAGGCAAATGTTCATGCAGCACTATTCACAATACCAAAGACAAGGAATCAATCTAAATGTCCATCAATGATAGATTGGATAAAGAAAATATGGTACATATACTCTGTGGAATACTACATAGCCATAAAAAAGAATGAGATCGGAGAGAGATCCAAGATGGCTGATTAGCAACAGTTCAGGAATGTAGCTCCCAGTGAAAGCACAGAGAACGAGTGGACGTCGCACTTTCTGATGAATTTTTGTTACCCACAGGCTGGGAGATTCCCGGCAGAGGAGCCACACGGGTCGCCAGCACGACTCTTTGGGCCAGCGCAGCTGTTTTGCCGGTGCCCCAGCACGGCGCTTCCCAGTGCAGAGTATACGGGATGACGGGCTCGGCTGGTCCCATCCCCACAAGGAAAACAGCAATTGGAAGCGCTGAGGACTGAGAGTTTCACAGCAAGCACAGCGAA
>PVKP010031434.1:0-26965 GCA_004027715.1 Plecturocebus donacophilus | reverse complement strand
ACATGTTCTTTTAGCTCACAGAAGTTTCTTATTATCCACCTTCTGAAGCCTGATTCTGTGAGTTCATCACACTCATCCTCCATCAGGCCTTGTTCTCTTGCTGATGAGGAGCTGCGATCCCCTGTAGGAGGAAAGGCATTCTGATTTCGGGTGTTCTCAGCCTTTTTGCACTGGTTTCTTCCCATTTTTGTGGATTTATTCACCTGTCGTCTTTGTAATTGCCGACTTTCAGATTGGGTCTCTGAGTGGACGTCCGGCTTGTTGGTGATGAAGTTTTTTCTGTTTCTTAGTTTTCCTTCAGTGGACGCCCCTTCCCCACAGAGCTGGGCCTTCCCGGGTTCAGCTGTGCTTGCTCTCAGTCCTCAGCGCTTCCAAGTGCTATTCTCCTTGTGGGAATGGGACCAGCCGAGCCCGACTAAAAGGGCACCTAGGTCCGTATACTCCGCACAGAGAAGCACCGCGCCGGGGCACCGGCAAAACAGCCGTGCCGGTCCAAAGAGTCACGCTGGCGTTCCGTGTGGCTCCTTCGCTGGGAATCTCCCAGTTTGTGTGCATCAAAAATTCGTCTGCAATTGCGGCATCCACTCGCTCTCTGTGCTTTCACTGGGAGCTACAATCCTGAGCTGCTGCTACACGGCCATCTTGGATCTCTCTCTGCCTGATAATGAAGTTTTTCTGTTTCTTAGTTTTCCTTTGGCGGATGCCCGTTCCCCACAGAGACGGACCTTCCCGGGTTTGGCTGTGCTTGCTGTGAAATTCTCAGTCCTCAGCGCTTCCAATTGCTGTTTTCCTTGTGGGGATGGGACCAGCCGAGCCCGTCCCGTATACTCCGCACTGAGAAGCGCCGCGCTGGGGCACCGGCAAAACAGCTGCACCTGCCAAAAGAGTCGCGCTGGCGACCCGTGTGGCTCCTCTGCCGGGAAATTCCTGCTCTGTGGGCAACAAAAATTCGTAGGAAAGTGCGGCGTCCACTCGTTCTCTGCGCTTTCACTGGGAGCTACATTCCTGAGCTGTTGCTAATCGGTCATTTGGATCTCTCTCCTAATACTCTTCTTTAAGAGCTCGCTCCCCTCCAAAGTTTTAGAAAGATAAGATTCTAAATTAATTCCTAAATTCTCTAGATAGAGACTGCCTTTCAGTCAGGTTCTTCTTTGTTCTTTGATTTGAATCCAGGAGAGTCATGAATGTTTCTCTTGCTGCAGCTTTGTCTGAATATTGCTGGTATCTTGAAAGAAAATCTTTGGTCTGCTGATGCACCCCTAGGCTGACTACAGAGGGCTGAGAGTTGGGGAGATGGAGTAGGGAGCATCCTTTGTTTTGCTTTCTTTTTGGGCCAACACAAATCCCAAGGCTCATGTGGGTAGGGTAATCCCCACCCCTGAGGCTAAGCAGCCCACACCTGTAGACTGGGTGAGAACCTGGGATTTAAACAAACTCAAGGGCTGGCATACAGCACCATTTCTTTCTACCATTTCCCCTACTCTTCTGTGATGTTGCCCTAGCTCAGGCCCTCATCATCAATCACTGAGACGAGAGTGGTGGCCTCTTCAGAGATGACTATAATCCCCAAAGTAAACTCAGTCTACCCTATACCCTGTTTCCAGGGAGCTGAAAACCTAGCCATATCACCAAAAGTTAGAACCTTTCTTTTGGTTCCCCACTGCCTTCAGAATAAAAGTTCAACCCTGTCACAGTACTTTGAGATCTTCCTACTTCTGTAGTAGATCTCCCTCTTTCCTTACCCCACCTCTTGTCCTTCAGCCATATTTACTGAGAGGCAGGAAGTCTCTTAAGCAGACTGCTTCACTCATGCCTTTACTCATGCTGGTCCCACCACCTAAAATGCTACCCCTCACTTTTTCCCCAGTTTGCTTTACCAACACCTAATCATCTTTCAAGCTGGGATCATGGGTCATGTTAAGGATTAAAATATATCCCCCTAAAAGATGTTCAAGTTCTAACCCCCAGTACCTGTGAATGTAACCTGATTTGTAAATAATAGGGTATTTGCAGATGATCAAGTTAAGAGTGGGGTTGTTAAAGTAGGCCCTAATCCAAAATGACTGTTGTTCTTACACAAAGAGGAAATTTGGACACAGAGACAGACATTCATAGAAAGAAGACAATGAGAAGACATAGGGAGAAGACGGGCAACTCTAATAGCCTACCGTTGAACTCTAGCTTGTCTGTTTTGTTTTGTTTTTGAGACAGTCTCACTCTTGTTGCCCAGGCTGGAGTGCAGTGGCATGACCTCGGCTCACCACAACCTCTGCCTCCCAGGTTCAAGCCATTCTCCTGCCTCAGCCTCCCGAATAGCTGGGATTACAGTCATGCACCACCACGTCTGGCCAATTTTTGTATTTTTAGTAGAGACAGGGTTTCTCCATGTTGGTCAGGTTGATCTCGTACTCTCAACCTCAGGTGATCCACCCACCGTGGCCTCCCAAAGTGTTGGGATTACAGGCATGAGCCACTGAGCATGGCCTGAACCCTAGCTTGTCCCAAAAATATCTCCCAATCCCATCAGGTGTAATATGATAAATCTGGGCTTTTCAAATTATAATATGTGTGTGAATTACCTGGTAATCTTGTTACAAAGCAGATTCTGATTCATTAGGCCTGAGTTGGGACCTGAGGTTCTGAATTTCTAGCAAGCTACCAGGTGATGCTGATACTGCTGGTCCACAGGTCACACTTTGAGTGCCAAGGCTTTAGAGCACTTGTTTGCCTACAAGGCTATGATATGCCTTAGGTCAAAGACTATGCCTTTGAATACCCAGGGCTTGGAGCAGTGCTGGGAACATGACAGGCACATAACAAATGGTGGTTGAATGGTTGATGAATGAGGAATGAATGAATCTATGGTATTAGGAGTATGTCTTTGGTATTGAACGGTTCATGATCATTCCCAAGATATGTTGGGCATAAAATAATTGCACTGTGAAGCAAGTCTTACCTTTCCCATGATTCATCATTTTCATGCATTTAAAATTCTTCTTGGAAAAGAAAAGAAGCTCCACATCATGCATTTGAAGAAAGACATTCTGGAATGTCACAGTGATGGTAGGGAACTGAATGGGCTAACCTTTCAGCTGTACTTGAACCAACTCTTTAACACCAGATGGCAAAAGCCACCTCCTTCCTCTGACTCTTCTTTACTTCTACTCTCTGTGTAAGTAAGTGCCCAGAAGCTGGTCACTGAGAGCAAAATGACAGGAAAGAAATGGACAAGATTAAGTTCAGAATTGGACTCTGGCACTGTACACTTAAAACAGCTTCTTGAGTAGGTAACATAATCCCTAGTTACAGATAGAAAATTGAGGTTTGAAGTAGTTTGTCCAATGTTATCAAACTATTGAATGGGAGAACCAGGAGTCAAGCAGATTGAATGTCAATACCTGTGCCCTTTCCATCACACAGAGAACGCTGAAAAGAGAAAGCTAATGGTCTAACTGGCCACACAGTTGAGTTATCTGTGCTCCTTTCCTCCCCGTAGAAAATTCAAAAGCAGTATAGATTATAGCTCAGAGTCAATTACCCAGCTGCTTCCTAAAATATTCCAATTCTGACAGTCACAAAGATGCCTCATTTTTTCTGGGATTTTCAAGGAACATAATCTTTAATATAAACATTTTCCAGATAACTATGATTCTTGCCTTTATATTTTAAAAATTATTTTAATAATTCTGGATAGAATAATTCTAAAATATAGTATACTTACTTTGCTATCTTAAATAAGTTCTATCTTTTATTGTTGATTCAGGGCCACTGTCATGGATTGTTAATTCCAGAATGACACTGAAATTCATTCATATTATCAGGTATTATTGAAATATTGAACTGTGTGTTCCTATATTAAATGGTCTCAGATTTTTCGAGAAAATATTTCTGCTATTAAAGTTTTTTTGTCAATTCCTCTAATCTAAAGACTATCAGTTATTCCGTTTCGCTGCTGTTAATGAATTTGCTTCTAACATTGTGTTATGTCTAATGTGTTAATTTCATTCTCAAGGAGGAGAAAACTGATATGGAAGATTGTTAGAAATACATGTAAAGTAAAAATGAGTAGGATATGAATTGAGTATCTAAGAGATCTCTGAGTTAAGGTATGAAATTTTGTGCTTTTTAATAGTTGTTTTTGACTGCTAAGAGACTTGCATTCATTTCCTTGTTCTGAACATTGTATTTTGAAGTCGAGATCATCTGGAAAATGATCTCTATAAAAATGTAATGTTGCTAAACAGTATATTAGCTTTCTTCCTGGTGAAAGGCACATAGTTACCTCCTCTTAAGGGTTCCTGTTGCCTACAGAACAGCTAATTACAGTAAAACTTCACTAATATGGAACAACCCAAAAGGAAGATATTCTGAATAAAATTTTCAAAATCTCATTTACAGTAGTTTTTGTTGGGCATGGTGGCTCATGCCTGTAATCCCAGCACTTAGGGAGGCCAAGGCGGGACGATTGCTTGAGGCCAGGAATTTGAGATCAACCTGGCCAATATAGTGGGACCCTGTCTCCACACACATTAACAAAGTATTTCTTTAAAGTTATATGGGCCTCTTGCTTTCAAAATAAGAAAGTGACTCTTATTATCTGCTAAGAAAATGTACCAAGACTTTTTGTTGGATATATTCTGTTGAATAGGTAACAATATCTTTTTGGCTCTAAACATATATTCAAATACTCTTTGTCTTAAGTAATTTAAATCTAGTGCTATAATCATATGTATAGTATTACTTCCCTGTAAAGTCATTTACAAATAGTAAAAAGCTTAACTTTAGTCTTCACCAGGTTGACTTATCACAAATCCCTAATTAAGAAAGTCTGATTTTCATAATATATTTCTAATATATATAATTTTCATATAATATATTTAACTGCTAAAGAGTCATCTTAACAACCCTTTGATTTTTCATAATTTAAACAATTTAAGATTTTTCTCTACCTTTGGAAGTAGTTTTAAATCTTAAAAGTAATTTTATCTATACTTACTTTTCAAATTATATACCACAGTTTCTCATTTTGGAAAACCGAAAAAGGAAAAAAGGAAAACCAAGCAAAGATGAAAAGGAAAAAAGAAATCAAAATTCAAAGTGATACCATAAGTTAGGCTGGAGGCCAGAGAACAGGTCCTGCAGGGATGGCGGTAATGAATGGAAGGCATAGCCTGGAGGCAGCCTCTTTCTTATTATTACTCACAAATGACCCTTTTGTTCATCTAAAAACACAGCATTTGAAAAGTCAGTGGGTTTTGATTTTAAAGAGATCAGTATCCACAAATTCATTACTTTGAACATGCAAACAAACCATGAAGATTATTTTCTAGACCCTGGCTTTCATTTCCAATAGCTTAGAATAGAGAGATTCATTACAAATTATTGTACTTTCACTACACTGAAAGTAATGGTGGGCGTTGTGGGCTCACACCTACAATCCCAGCACTTTGGGAGGCTAAGGTGGGAGAATCACCTGAGATCAGGAGTTCAAGACCAGCCTGGCCAACATGGCGAAATCTCGTCTCTATTAAAAATACAAAATTAGTCATGGTTGCTCATGCCTATAATCCCAGCTACTCGAGAGGCTGAGGGAGGAGAATAGCCTGAGTCCGGGAGGTGGAGGTTGCGGTGAGCTGAGATTGTGCCACTGCACTCTAGCCTGGTGACAGAGCGAGACTCTATCTCAAAAAAAAAGTAATTAATGGCAAAAACCGTGATTACTTTTGTACCGACCTAATGAAAGTACATTGACCTCAGATAATCCAACAAATTTCTCAGTTCTAAGAGGCTTTCCTGGTTTAACAGAAGCTTCTCATTACAAAATAATCATCATTAGTAAAAACAAGAAAACTGTGCTTCAAATATCTCTTTTCTTTAATATCTTTTTTCTTATCTTTTATCTTTTCTTAACTTTTATCATCTTGCAATAGTGCAATTTTTTTTCTTGTTTCCAAAAGTTTTTATAAGTAATGAAATAGGCTTATATGTTGGAGTTAGAGCTAAACACACAAGGCAGAATATGTAGTTTAAAGATATTTACAGCTTACCAGCCAGAATCACATGCATTAGGCAAAAGCCTTCATAAAATAATTATGAGTATAAAATAGTTAGCTTTGGTTTCTGTTTATCATGTAGAAAAATTACAGGCCATTCCTTTGGTAATAATAGTACTAACAGTAAGAAAAGGGAAGGACGGAAGGGAGGGAGGGAGGGAGGGAGAGTAAGAGGAAGAGAAAGAAAAAAAAAAGGAAGAAGGAAACATAGGAAAGAAAGAATGTTTTTCTAAGATGTATGCTCACACAACCTAAACAAATTCTTAAAGAAACATGACTACGTAGGTGCAAATTAAGTACTTTCTTAAACTTCAGTCATTTTTAACTACTGTTTTACCAACCTTATTTTTTCTATTTTGATTTAAAGAAAATGCTATTTCCACACAGTGCTTCAAAAAGCAGGAAATTTTCTCACAATAATCTCCTTTAAACTTGTTGCTCATGCACATCAAAAGGATTTAACTATCTATTTGTGCCCCAAAAGGATCTAGACTGCTTCCAAGCTGTGGGAGAGAAACCTACATTCTACAAGGGAAAATGTAACTTGTATTTGCCTAGACTGTACGTTTCCTTTCCAAATTGCAAGTTTCTAAATAAGAAAACAAGGGGGTTGGGGGGAGCAGGATGATCAAGATGTCAGTGAGACTTTCCATAGCCTATAAAAACTCCATGATGGTTTCTTTCTAACTAGAAAAGATTTCTCAGGAAGAAACACTCCTTTTTGTAAACTCCCTGCTCTTTCTACAGCATTGAAGCCCAACTTTATAAAAAATTAATTTGTATTGAATTTCTAAGCTCCTAGTTGTTTTTAAAATTGCTTCTCAAAAAAGCCTGTATCTTTTCCTAAATGTTTAAAAATACATTTGAACAGAAGTTTCAATAAAAAGCCAGTGTGGAGGCCGGGCATGGTGGCTCATGCCTGTAATCCCAGCACTTTTGGAGGCTGAGGCCAGCAGATCACCTGAGGTTGGGAGTTTGAGACCAGCCTGACCAACACGGAGAAACCCCTCTCTACTAAAAATACAAAATTAGCTGGGCATGGTGGCACATGCCTGTAATCCCAGCTATTCGGGAGGCTGAGACAGGAGAATGGCTTGAACTGGGGAGGCGAAGGTTGTGGTGAGCCAAGATCACGGCATTGCACTCCAGCCTGGGCAACAAGAGCGAAACTCAGTCTCAAAACAAAACAAAAACAACAGCAAAAATCTTCCTTATAAAACAAAAGCCAGTGTGGAGAAAAGCCAGTATTATCACAGAGCCTTTTTGCAGGTGAATGTGAGAGTATGTCAACATCAAAGAATTACCAGTGGTTCTAAACTACAAGAATGCTCATACCTAATTACACACAACACTCATGTCACTGTTTTTGACCTACCCCCTATCTCCAATCCCAGACAATTAATGTACAAGGTTCATTGATGTTTCACACTTTGGTTACCTATTTTTCCAACCATTTTCAAAAATAAACATTTTATATATGTGCTCAACTCTTCCTTACTCTTATGTTTTATTAGAAAAATAAACTTTAAATGGTTTTTGGCCAACATAAAATATGTTTGGTTTGATTTTATGCCAGACATTTTTTTTCTTGAGTTTCTAAGATCTCAGGGGACATCAATTTCTAGAATGTAGTGTCTTGGAGGGTATGTGTGTGTGTGCACATGTGTGCATGTATGTTGTTTTTAAAGTAAACATTGAGACATGTAAGTGTTATTTTAAATAGATATTTAAGAAAATTTCCCTGTCACAATTGTAGTTATGGGTGAGAATTTCATGGTCTCGGTGCTCCAATGATCCAAGTTTCCAAGCACTCAAGAATTGCATCCCCAGAAAGCCCTAAAGTCTTCCCTTAAGAGAGGCTGCTCCAGTGTGTTCTAATGTCCCCACTGATCTTCCTTTAACAGTGAATCAACAAGTATGTTATGTGGTATGGAAGGGGACCTCCTCTTTCTCCTCCATACTCAAGTACCTCACCCATGTCAACAACAGAAAAGAATGTTGCCTTTCTGTGAAAATACTGTTCATTTGAATTGGGTGTTCTGTTAGCTTTTGGTGGTAAGAGAAAAGCATTTCAACAATTCCCTACGCTTGTGCTGGAAAATGCGTCTCATCCCTGGTCTGCTATCTTCTTTTTGTATAGAGTGAGGTAAAGAAATGATTTATCCTCTCAACTGTGTGCTCAGCATTGTCTCAGTAACTTCCCTTCCAGGCTCTCCATGGGATTTGAAAATTTATATTTCCTTGCTTTTGTTTGCTGATTGTATAAAGGATTCTTATTTTCCTGTTTCAAGTTAAGTCCCACAAGCTAGGATTTCCTTTCTTTAGTAACACTTTGTCCCCTAAACATTTTTTCGCTTTTCCTTGCATTTGTTGACACTCCATTTTACTTATTTTCTTTCTTTCTTTCTTCATGTATCTTTTAAGAAGGCATGGCTTTCGGCTCTAACCACTGCCTTTTATTCTTTTCGATTTCCTTGGAATAGCAAACTATTGTGTCCCTCCCTTTCTCTTCTGTGTCTACCTTGTCTTTCTTTCACTGCTATTTAAAATGACCTAAAAGGTGAAGTCCAATATCCATCCCAAAGGCTCCGATTTTTTTGTTTCTAAAAGCGCTACGAATCAGAACTTACATTCATACTGAATAGCTATTCTCAAATTATAATCTTCTTTTGTCACCCACCTAGCTCAATTGTCCTGTGGGGTGCAAGCTTGGCTCTGTTCAGATGAAATAGAATATATATGCCAGGGAGAACAAAAGAACAAAGACTCCCTCATTTGCAGGGTCCCCACTTACCTAATCATTAGCAAACAGGGACTCAGCATAACACCCCAGGTCTAGGACTCAAGTGTTTCATAGCAAGATATGTGTGTGTGTGTGTGTGTGTGTGTGTGTGTGTGTAGACAATTTATGTAAGAACAAAGAAAAATTGATGAATGTCATGGACAAAAGCAATAACATTGCAAGTTAAATTCAATTGCAATAAAACATAGCAGAAGTTAAATTTGCAAGATATTTTCCAAGTTGCAGTTGATGCCTCATGTTTTTAAAACAATATTTAATATAATAAAATTTCAAGTCAATAGAGGAATTGAAATAGTGCTTTGGAATTTGTGCAATTAACTAAGTACAAATTTGGTTTGTACTTAGTTAATTCAGTTAGTGTTTTAAAGTTTTCCTCTTAATACCTTAAAAAAAATTCAACTGATTCAAACATTACCCTGCTAGAGAATCAGCAGCAGTAGAAGAAAAATTTGTTGCTCTGAAACGTCTGGGACATCGTATTTTGAGATTATTTGTAGTATACAATAATAAGAAAAGGTCAAAAAAGGGCTACCTAAAAAAGAGAGATTTTAAAGTATAGCAAAGGTTTACCTGACTTCCCTTCATTTCAGAATTTCTAGCTTTCATGATTTTGTTGGATGTTTTCTTTGCATACACTATTAAGGCCCCATATCATAATCCAAACGCACCTTCAAAAGAGAACGTGCACACCAGATGACCTCTCCCTGCCCCGGAACCCTCCCTGCAGGCACTTCAGTTCAGCTTCTCAAATGCTTCAAAGTGACAGAGAAAGTACACAAGTGGTCTCCAGACATGTCCCATATCTAACATGGCCATGGAATTCATCAACGAATTCATGCTAGTCTTCAGAATCATGTTAACATCTATCTCAGTATAATTCCAAGGAGATGTCCTTACTGTTTATTTAGTCATGTCTTGCCAGTGTTTGATTTTTTTTTAATGCAGCATATAAAGTAAACCATTCTTTCTCAAAGTATGTCCTGCAGACCACTAGCACAGGTATTACCTGGGAGTCTGCTAGAAATGTAGAGTTGTAAGCCCCACCCCAGACCCACTGAACCTGCCTTTAAGATCTCCAAGTGATGCACATCAAAGTTGCAGAAGCACTGAGAGTCTCCTTACAACTCACACTGCTGTGAACATCTTCTTGCACATATATTTCCCCCGTTTGGGGACAGTATCATTGTATTCCTTCCCAGAAGTGAGATTCTGAGTTCAGAGAATTCATAGTTGTGAATTGTCACCCAAAGTGAGATTATGAGTTCAGATTTGTAAGCTTGACAGAATTTCAGGAGAGTACTTTAAGAGCCAGAGGGGTGGGTGTGGTCAAAGGCTATATATCCTGAGGATTGGTCCAGTTCGTGCCCCCTGTAGGGAGGGAATTACACATGATCTGTTGGAGCCCTCTGCTTTTACAAGTCTTGTAATTTGAAGAACAAGCCTCATATTCTCATCTGGAGGCAGAGCCAGAGAAGAAAATAACTTTCTGTTCCATTTCCCTGCCCTGTAGACTCACAGAGCTTCTTGCAATGCCCATCAGATTGCAAGGCTGACAACTCCTAAATATTCCAGATACAGGCCAGAAACCTCCTTAAATTTCATGTCTAGAGAATTCATTCCTGACTTTCTCTGAGTCATGAAGAAAAAGAAATGCTTCTTTAAGGGGCCTTTAGATTCACCTTCCAAGCCACAGTAATTCTAGCTTTGTTCTGGCGTCTATAACCCAAAGGATCACTGTGCTGCTTCCTTGATGGTTCCCTAAGTCTCTTTTCCTCCCCAGGAGCTGCAGATATTTTCTTTCACAGATAATCTCCAACCTGTAGGGGTCTGTGATACCAGTGCTTATGCCGTCCTCCTTGGGTTCCAACATGTTGTCCAGACTTTTCTCTGCTCCCTGCTGCTTTCACAGCAGACCTGCTCTTCTCCAGCATCTCCAGTGTTTCAGCTGGCCTCTTAGATGCTGATTTTTTTTTTTTTTTTTTGGTGGGGGGAAAATGTCACATTCTGAAGTATATGATATGCTTTCTTGATAGTGATATTGTCCAGATCCTCAGTTTGTTTCTTAGTGTTTCTTAAGCCTGCCTGTCAAAGCTGCTGCATGTCAGGCCTGCTTATCTGTGTGGATGTCTGGAAGAGTCTGGCAACTTCATCCCATTGGTTTTACCTTCATTCAGGGATGATTGCAAATGGCATCTGGTTGTCTTACAATTACTGGAATATCAGTATCCATCCTGACAGACTTGACCAGATCACCTACATGCCTTTACAATTTCTTGTGAAGAGATATTCTCTAATTAAGTTGCTCTCTCCTTTCCATCAATAACAGAGCTTAATATTACCCATAGAGAAATGGAAGTGTGCTTTCTCTCCCCTACTATCCTATATAGGATTCAACCTGTAAGTCCCCCTTCACATTTAGGTAGACAACTTTTTTGTTTGAGCATGGTATTATAATAAGGATCATTTGGAACAGTTTGTGTAAGTGTGTGTGTGTGTGTGTGTGTGTGTGTGTGTGTATGCATGTCAGAGAGAGAAAGAGAGGCTAGCTGACCTTTACCTACAGTTAATTTTGCTCTGAGATACGTAAGTGGAGTAACTTGTCTCCAAAATGCGGCCGTCAAGTCCTTCCCTTCTTGTATTCCTTCTCCCATTGAGAGTAGAATTTATGCCTCCACTTCTTTGAGTCTGGGTTGGTCTGTGAGTACCGTGATAAACAGAATATAGAAGCTTATAACTTCTTCATAGCTCTCTTGGAATTCTCACTCCAAGAAAATCCAATGACAATATAAGCAACCAAACTTCTCTGAGCCCACCATGCTGTGAAGAAGCCCAACATGGTCATATGGATAAGCCACACGAACAGAAATGTGACCAATAAGTCCTCAGCCATCTCAGCCCATATGCCAGACATATAAGTGAAGAAACCTGTAAAGACTCCAGCCTTTGCCTCCATCCAACTGCAATTATATGAGGGACCTCAGAAAAGAACCTCTCAGATGAGCCCTTAAGCCCCCAGAACCATGAAATGTAATATGAAATTATTGCTGTAAACCATTAACTTTTGGGTATGGTTTGGTGTACATCAATAGATAACTGGAATACCAAATATCTATTTTTTGTAAGAAAAGCTTTCCAATCCAAGATAGTAAAGCAGTGGCATCTGTAACTATGCCACAGGGTTTGAAGTTCTGTTTCTACTTGGCTTTAATAGATATGGCACGCTAAATTACTCTGGAAAGGGTAAAGTAGGTACTTTAATTTGCTATCCAGATGTGGCTTGGATGTGCTATTCTCCAGAGCTGGGTGATGGTGGACACCAATTCAGTGCTGATAGATTAGCTATGTTCTAGTAATTATTTTTGGTGAGTCCGACATTATTAACATTAACTCTGTAGAAAATAGGCAATAGTCATGGAAAGTTAGAGGAGGAAGGGGTTTGGCAGAGGAAATCACCTAGTCCAGCTACCTAAACATATTTTATTAGATAAGCAGAAGTGCCCATGGGTAAAGTGTCTTACCCAGATCACAGAGCTATTTAGTGGCAATGCCAGAAAAAAAAGTGCAGGTGTTCTGGCCCAGGTGTAGCTCCTTCACCATGCCACTCTGCCTCTTGGACACTAAGGAAACCCTCAGGAAATACATATGCAATCCAGTTTTATTCTCCCTTTCATTTATTGTGTATGTCCTATGTGCTATTGCTCTGTACAATTGGGCATATATCTACCTGTTATGATTACTAGGAGGGTTAAAGGAGATAGCTTATGGAAATATTTGGCACTTGCTATGTAGTCAATAAATGGTAAGTACCTTCTTTAAGAGCCTAGTAAAACAAATTCTTTGGATAACCATCTCAAGGGCCTTTAAATTGAAAGAATTTCCCTACAAACAATACCCTAGGTATGAGAAATTCATCACGGGGGAGGACTACAGAGGAGAATTCAACATCCATCCAAGTTCCAACCCAGACAAGTAGACATTTAAACGACCTGTGAGAAAAGAAAGGAGCGGGTTGTGGATAATTAGCACGAGCGCATGGAATAACTCACCATCCTGCAAAGGGAAACAGACAGGGCTGAGTCAGCTCTGGACACAAGAATTAGAAGACAGCAGGCCTGGATGTCTGGAGTTCCTTCTGTCAACTTTTTATAAAAATAAGTACCTCTAGCTGTCTGTCTGCTGAGGAGACGATCCATCACCCAGTCTGTGAAAGTAGCTTTCCTTGAGCCCATCTCTCCAGACTTCTGTTGTGGTTACACGTCTCACTGTGGTTATCCCCATGTCTGCTTCTCTGTCTCCCTTGTATCATATGTGCTGTGTGTGTAAAACTCTTTATGTGGAGTCTGGGAATGGTTTTTAATACATTCAGAGCAATAAGCCATAACCTCCACCTTTAATACCTGCTTCTGCCATTTCTCATCACCGGGGCTGCAAGCACATGTGGGAAGCATCCGCCTGTGACGGCTCAGGGCCCCGCTGTGCACGGAGAAGCAGATGGGGAGAAAAGGGAGCTATTGTACTGAACACCTGTCCAGCCATCAGGACCAAAAAAACAAAGTGTTCTAGAGGCCATGTGGTACAATGGACAGAGCCCTGGTTGTGAACATGCTAAACAAGAGATGACACAGGTGTAACTATCATAATGATTTTAGGCGATGAGTAGAAAAATCATTTTCACTTGTTTTCTGCTCATGAAATGGTAAGGTGAAGGTTGTTTCGGGGTGTTGGGAGATGCCCTTGGAGTTAGATTGATAGGTTCAAAATCCAGGTCTGCTGCTGGATGGCTTCATGATTTGTGGTAAACTATTTAACTCTGAACTACACTTTCCTCACCTGAAAAATGAGGGTGATAATTCCTGCTTCACAGGCAGGTTGTAGAGAAGATGACACGTTGTAAATAAAGTGCCTAACACCACCTGTGAGTATTGCAGCTGCTCTGTTAATTATAACCGTTATTATGTTGACAATGACTTTCAAAATAAACGAGAAAATGCTGTGCAATGAATAAAATTAGTTTATTCATTTGGACCAAATCTTTAGCCTCCCCACACCTATTAAATGTTGTGAATCTTAACATCAGGTCGAGGTGAGCTCCCTTTTCCTGCAGCATCAAGATGTCTCACTCCAGAAGATGTGAGGGACTTCAGGATTTGAAGATGACAGTCAGGATTGATCTGAATCTGTTTATAAGACAAATGCAGGGCTTTCTGTACTTGGTGGAATATTGTTTGAGCTCTTTCTCAAAGGGGCACATTATAAACAGCTGCTACTATTGTTTGTCCTTTGAAAATGTTGTTGTTCTGTATAAAAAGTAAAATGGAACTTCTAGTCCTATGTGCTTTGCTAATAGTTTTGTAATCAGTATAATAGCGAATTGTGTTTATAGCCTTGACTAATAATTTTTAAAAAAGAGAAACAACTGTTTCTTAAGTGGCTGCTATGTGCCAGATGCTTCACAATCCTCCTTTGAGGTAGGTATGGCTATTCCATCTTACAGAGGAGAAATCTGAGTCAGGAGGTTAGGTATCTCACAGAAATCCTGGCTAGTGATTGGTGGAGTTGGTGTTTGAATGCACATCTGTCTGAGGCCAAAGTCATTACTCTTTCCAGTCTACTCGACTGCCACCAGGCTCAGCTCCATTTGCTTGACTTTAATGAGGACCCAGTAGAAACTCAGCCTCACAGTATTCTCAGGCTGCTGAGGTTCTAGAAACTGTCCTTGCTCTCTCTCATCTTCTGAGTAACCCTGCTGCTTCTACTCTGGGTCCAGATGATACAAACTCTGTGTGCATATGTCAGTTATTACAAGATGCTGAGTGTGAAACTTTTAATCACGTATTTCAATGTCACATCTGGAAACAGTTATCCAGATGTTATAAACCACTTTGGCCAGCGGCTGCCAGACTGCTGTCCAGGTGATGAGTACAGGATCCCCCCCACTCCATATGTGGAAGATGATCTGGAGGGACTGAGAGCTGGGAAATTTTTAACTACTGTTCTGCATCCCTCCCTGAAAAAGACATTAGGGACCTGAATCACACAGCTACCAGACCAAGGGTGTCCCCACCACTCAGAAGAATCCAAGCTGAAGAATAATGGGCCTGTTTTCTTCACAGTCTCTAGAGTTGTACCAGAAACAGTAGCCGGGGGTGGACTGTGCACCTGCAATGCCATGGGCACTGCCCCGACAGCCTGAATTCGGAGTTTGCTTGTACGTTGTTTTCTTCCCCTCCTTCCAGCCTCTATGGAGAAAGCTCTGAATTCCAGAGCAGCTTGAATCAAATAAAAGGATGCCATGGAAAATAAAGGGATAGGGCAGCTCTTCTGCCATGAGATCCAGATTTTGTAAGAATTATGACACCATCTGGAAGTGGTAGGGCTCCCTGTGAGCTACACAACTCCATTATAAGACAAAAATGACACAGGTAATTGATTTCTCATCAAATGTTATGGTTTGCTCCACATCACCCAGCCTTTTGGTTTTCGGCCCAGTGTTCATTGTTGCTATTAATTGCCAGTGGAGGCCAGCCAACTAATAGGGAAGCAACAGGGCATCATGTAAAAAGGCTTAAAAGGTATGAACGTGCAAGTTAAACTATCTGCATTAAAATCCATTTCCTTCTACCTGTGTGACCTAGGATAAGTTAACCTTAATGGAGGCTAAGCTTTCTACTTTAAAAAAATAGAAGTAATGAAAATATTGGCTAGGCACTGTGGCTCATGACTGTAATCCCAGCATTTTGGGAGGGTGAGATGGGTGGATCACGTGAGGTTAGGAGTTCAAGACCAGCCTGGCCAACACAGTGAAGCCCTGTCTCTACTAAAAATACAAAAATTAGCCAGGTGTAGTGGTGGGTGCCTGTAATCCCGACTACTTGGGAGGCCGAGACATGAGAATACCTTGATCCCAGAAGGTGGAGTTTGTGGTGGACTGAGATCGTGCCACTGCACTCCAGCCTAGGTGACAAAGAGAGACTCTGTCTTGAAAGAGAAAGCAAGAAAGAAAGAGAGAGAGAGAGAGAAAGAAAGAAAGAAAGAAAGAAAGAAAGAAAGAAAGAAAGAAAGAAACAAAGAAAGAAAGAGAAAGAAAGGAAAAAAAAAGAAAGGAGGGAAGGAAAGAAGAGAAAAGAAAAGAAAGAAAAGAAAGGAAGGAAGGAAGGAAAAAGAAAGGAAGAAAGGAAGAAGTAATAAAAATATGGGCTCTAAAGAGGTGACGGATGTAATATACCTAGCACAGTGTAAGTGCTTAATGAACATCATTGTGGTGGTGGTAGCTGCTGATAAGAATTTGTTTTAAGAAAGCTTAATGTCTTCTTGTTTGCTAGAAGACCACTGGCCTCCACTTGGGGAATAAAAAGTGCTAAGGGGTCACTGAATTGTGGTTGATTTGCACCAGAGAAGGGAAAGACCAACTAGGAAGGGCTGAGGTCTGTCTGATGCTATTCACATGCACTCTAGCAGACTCCACTTGTAACCTGGCCCAACCAGCTTGATTCAGAAAGCCAGCCTCTCCACAGGAATTTCACACATGCAAATGAGAATTTTGATGGTCCTTGTAAAATAACCTCTAGTTTAGTCTGAACAGTCCCTGCCATTTGAGAGCCAAAGTCCCCAAGATGGGCCAAATTCACTGCACAGTTGCTCTAGTCTGAACCCAGCCTCAGAGGCCACAGAGGTAACAGTTTTCAACCTTCTAGTCCCGAGGATGCTCCCAGCATTGCTGCTGAATCAGCGAGCCCTCTGGTTATTTCAGCGCAGAGTGGGCCAGATAACCCTTACATCGAGGAAACAAAAGTCAACCCACATTAGCACCCACCTTTTAATACCACGTTCAAACAAAAATGTCAATGCAACTTTTAAGAATGAGAATTTTTTTGTTTATAAAGCAAGTAGGACCCTTTTAAGGTATACTCATTTGTAAAGTTTTCTTGATACTTTCAAGATTTTGGCTCTCCTTTATATGCCTACAATTATTTACTTACCTCCTTGAAAAGAATTTTTTAAGGTTTTCAGGAGAGTGAAATAGTTGAGCTCTTGGAAATATTTAAGTATAGTTCTGCTTTGTTTTATCTGGTACATCTGGATTATTTTAGCCCTAGGCAAAGATCCATACGCATCGTGCAAAACTATGTTGTCTTCAAACTATATTTTTGACTAAAATTTCCACCTTAAAGCAAATTATGTTTATATTGTTTGATACAGAAAAGACTCATTCATACTCTGACTTCTTGGATGATCTCTTTGTATTTCCTTTCTTTCTTCCTCTCCTTCAAATGTGGGCCTGTCCCAAAGGCCTGTGCTTGGTCTTCTTCCACAGTCTCTCCTCACAGCAGAGATTTTAGTCATCCCTATTGTTTTACCTGTCACTTCTATTTAGGTGCTAAAGAGTAATGCTCAGAAAAAGAAGCAAATGATCCCTACTTCAAAAGCATTGGGATTGGGGAGCCCATAGTTTGTCCAAATAGAAAAGTCCAGCAGAAACATTTCCCCAGTGCACACAAAGACACTGTTAAGTAAAAGCTTTGTTCCGTGTTCTCTTGCCTGTAATCATGACTTGAAAAAGCTCCTATATTAATAAATCTTGGGCCATATCTGTTTGACAGAGAAGCTGGTGAAACAGGTCTATATTTCTTATGTCGTTTCTTTTCTTTTCTTTTTGCCCGTGGGGTCTCCCATTTCATGCTTCTGTTTATCCAAGTTTTATTTACAATAAATCTCTATGTTGTAGGATCATATAGACATGTACACAGTTTCAGGGGTTACCCAGGAGTATTGTAATGTTAGGAAGCATATGGCAATGCTTTACTGTTGAGGACACAGGGACCTCACTGTGTGATACTGAAGTCAAGTTTCTCTCACTCGACTTAAGGAAAGAGATTCAGATGGAGGACAAGATGGAGTCTTATGCAGATCCTGTCCAAACCACCACTGGGCTAGGAGCAGCAAAAAAATGATCAGGCTATCCCTTCTTCACCTGGGTGACAACACATAGAAAGCAACTTACTTCCACAATAAAAGTGCATGTAAAAATTCTAATGTTCAAATGCCCCTGAGTATCACCTGCCTACAGCTGTAAATGAGGTCACATCAGTATCAATTCCTTAGCCTCCTCCTTAAAGCCTACCTGTATTATTTCCAGGTGTCCCCAAGACTGTCCCACCTGAGTTAATATTTTGATGTCATTTCATATGAACATACATTTGATGCATATTGTTTTGCCATCTTCTTTTTCACTTGTAGTTTACTGTGAACTTTCTCCAATTAATTACATATTTTTTTCCATAACGTGACTGTTTATGGTTATATCACATGGATAATTTGTTTAAATAGTCCTCTATTGTTGTACATTTATTTCCAACAATAAATAATTCTGTGGTGAATGTCTTTGCATATACATCTTTGCATATATCTCAAATTATTGTCCTGACATAAATCCTTGGGCATGAAATTGCTTGGCCATAGGTTATGCTAATCATAAGAAGTAAATGGTATTATTATAAATAAATAATGATAAGGATATCAAGTACTACTAAATATTGGGTTAATGGGTGGCAATTCCTCTGGAGAGAGCTTTAAAAAAAAAAGATACAGCTTTTTAAAGGAATGTATCTTAAGGAACAAAAACCATTCCAAATTTATCAATACAAAGGAACAATTTTGAACTTTGAAACCTCTATATAATCTGAACTTTTTGCTTCTTAAAATTTAAATTAGATACAGTATTCATATGTAGAAATTGTAAGCATCCATTTAAAGGACATTAATATATAAATTATTAGTGATATTCATCACCAACAAATCATGCAAGTATGAACAGTCATTCTGCATTTTTTTGAAAGCTCAGTATTTGAAATTTCTTCATTCTCTACTAGAGAGATTTTTAAGTTCCAGTGGTCTATAAAGGATTAAGTGGAATGTATGACTTGTATCCTTCGCTAGATTTTAAGAGAAAGGACTTGTTACCAATATATTTTGACCAAATGCCTTATTAAAGACACCACCAAGAATGGAGCTTGGAAGCAAGGGTAGCCCAGACGCCTCTGGCAGCTCCATCATTCTGTACTTTAATAACTTATTGGCAACATTATGAAGTAGTTTATGTTCCAGACTTTGCCTCCTGGTATCTAGATTTTTATAGGTGTTTTGACTGAGGTGTAGAGGAGGCATTTTTTTGGCCGCTGATTTCTATTCCAGATTGTGGGATGTGAATAATTTGGTAAATTAACATCAATGGGTTAGACTGTTCTTTGTTACCAAAGGCCCCTGGGCTGCCTGTTCCACTGGATGGTCACATTAATTTGCAACCACAGGAGGATGGCTGCTGGGCACATACACCCAAGTTAAATTTCCTTTTGCAGGTTTTCTCCCTATTTTGGATATTCAGGTAGCCACTAAAGTCTGAGGCAGCTCAATCTTGTGCATTCATAATTCTGGCTAAACCTAGAGCTTCCAAAACTAATATCAGGGAGGAAAGATCCAAACCTTAGTGCTTTTGTGGCTTTTTTTTTTTTCCTGGGGCCAGTTTTCAGCTATGTTTCCAATGATCAGTCTGTACTCCTAGTTATATACTAAATACATAAACTGTGTGTGCTACAAATGATGTTTTTCTAGCCTGTCCGTATAGCCTATTAAACCAGAGTTGGCAATTTTCCACCCCTTAGGAGAAACATTTGGCATAAATAATATTGTCATTTGGGAAGGCTAGACATGGTTTGAAGAAGTGACCTTGTATAAATATTGTCTGAGGTATGACTGAGGCTAAATTATATGACAGGGAGCTAGTATAGTCTGGGCTCTGGGCCCTCCTCATAATGAAGTTGCTTCTTGTAGTAATGGAACCATCTGAATTGAAAATGTAATCAAATACATCAGAGGCTGTTAAAAGCACAAGAACCAGCTTATTTATGAGCCCCCAAGGTCCAGAGGATGAGAAAACGGTGCTGGAATTCCTTTGTTGTTCAAATAGCTTTGTCTTTTTAAAAGAGAAGATATCCTGGAAAGTGCCTTTTGTCCTTGCCACAGAACTTCCCTCAGTGTTGAGACTGCTGGTCAGGCCAAGAGTTTGTTGATTTCCCCGCCCACATGTGGGGTGAGCAGCTGGCACAGAGCAGAGTCTTGGGTATTGCTGGGCTATTTGTGGTTGACCTGGTAGTATCAGTAGCACAATAGAGTCCCCCCCAAAGACAGTTTCTTTCCATTCCCTCTCTTAACACCCTAGTTTAGGATTTCATTTCCTCCTTCTTGGCCTGTGTTGTTCTACCAGAATCCTAATTATTCAGAACTCCTTCTCTTCACTTTCTCTTCCTTCTATTGATTTGCCAGATTTGCCTTTCAAAAGCATGATTTTTATCAATCCATCTGTGTATCCATTTGTTCAACAAATATTTATCGAATGCCAACTGCATGTCAAGCACTTTGCTCCCTGCTATAATAAATAAAATTTACAGTCTAGTGAGGAAACAGATATTGGACAAATAATCACACTAATGGGCATACAATTATAAGCAATTATAATCTTGCTTCTTGCCTACAGAAGACTCTTTTCAATAAGTCACTTCCTTCCTTAGCACCTTCTTCAACCTCTTCCTCAGCACCCTCCTTCTCAGCCAACTCTGCCGAGGGGGAAGGGGAAACTATTAAAAGTTCCATCACATCAAAGTTCCAGAGGATGTGGCAGACCATTTGAAGCTGTTGACTGGGAAGTGCTAATTATAAAATTATATATTAGATATTAGCATTGGGGAAATTATGATGGAGCTTATAAAAGAGACAGAGGAGTTCTCTGAAGCTGGAGAATCTGTGCCCTTGCCCAGAGAAGGGGTGAATTACTGAAAAAGAGTGTTTTGTAGAAAAGAAGCAAGATTCTTTGGTAGTGTGAAACAAAGGAATCTCATCTAGAGGGAAGAATCAGGAGAGACTCCACAAAGGCAATGATAATTCAGTTGCAGTCTGAAGCATTTACAGGTCTCAACTTGGCAAAAAAGGGGCTGGGGAGGGGAGACAGCGTTGGGTGGGTGGAGTGTTTTCCAATCAGAGGAAAGGCCACAGCTGGGGGAAGTATGATGCCATTCGAGGAATGAAGAAAACATCAGTGTGGCTGGAAGTAACAGAGAGTGGCGGCCACACCAGGAAGGTTATGTAGCTCATGTTAAGAATTAAGGTCTATAGTCTCAATTAGCCATTAAATGAGCCATTAAAGAGTGTTTAAGCAGGGCTGTGATTTGATCAGGTTTGCATTTTGAAAGGACCACTTGGGTTGCAGTGGAGAGGACCAATTAGCAGGGTCCAAAGAGATCAGATAGGAGGATAATGGCAAAGCTGGTATCAGTGGTGGAAATGAGAAGTAGACAGGTTAGAGCATTGTTTATGTGGAGGAAAGAAACCACTAAGTTTGATGACGGATTGAACATGAGGAATGGGGCACAGAGAATCATCAAGGAGAACTGCAAAACTCCAATTTGTGCAACTGGATTGGTTGCACATTTACTGAGCAGGGGAATACTGAAAAAAGGAACTCAATTTTGGGAGAAAATAATGAGCAAAGCCTTGAAGCAGAAGCATGCTTGGTGTTTTCAAGGAATAGCAAGGGGAGCATAGTAGCAGTTAAAGTCACAGAGGCATGATTGGAGAGAGAGGCAGAGTCTGTCCTGTAGGTCCTTGTAGATCACTGTAAAAGGATTTTAGCTTTTAACTTAGTGGCATAGAAAGCTATTGGAAGATTTTCAGTAGAAGAATTACATGATCTGATGTACATTTTTGGAAGATTACTGTGGCTACTGTATGAAGAAAAGATTCTAGGAGGATAAGTTCAAAATCAAGGAGACCAGTTGGGTGACAATTACCATCATCCAGGTAGAAGATGATGGTGGTGGCTTAGATTAAGGTGGTGGCTGAGAAGGTGGTGAGAAGTTGCTAGATCCTAGATAGATTCTGAATATAGAACCGGCAGCATTTTCTGATGAATTGGTTGTAGTAAGAATGAAAGAGAGGAATAAGATGACACCATGACTTTTGGTTTGAGCTACTGGAAAGATGGGTTGCCATTTACTAAACTGTAGAAGACTTCTGGAAATTCAGTGTTTTTTTTTTTTTTTTAATTTCAATTTTTATTTTCAAGACAGAGTCTTGATCTGTTGCCCAGGCTGGAGTGCAGTGGTACAATCTCAACTCACTGCAACTTCTGCCTCCCGGATTCAAGCCATTCTCATGCCTTAGCCTCCCAAGTAGCTGGGATTACAGGTATGCACCACCAAACCCTGCCAATTTTTGTATTTTTAGTAAAGACAGGGTTTCTCCGTGTTGGTCAGGCTGGTCTTGAACTCCTGACTTCATGTGATCCACAACCTCGACCTCCCAAAATGCTGGGATTGTAGGCATGAGCCACCTCACCCAGCCAGGGGTTTGATTTTTGAATCAGGTTTGAGGCCCGTATTCAATAAGTGGAATAAGGGCCTACTCAAGTGGAAAGATTGAGTAGGCCATTGAAGATATGTATATATATATATATATATATATGTGTGTGTGTGTGTGTGTGTGTGTGTGTGTGCGCTAAAATTTAGAGGAGAGATCCAGAAAAAAACATATAAATTTGAGTATCTTTGGGGTTTAGATAGAAGATACTCAAACCCATGAGAAAGGATGAGTTCACCAAGGGAGTAAGGATAATTAGAGAAGAAGAACAAATGTTTAGGAGCTAGGCATAAAGCATATGTTTCTAATCAATAATGTTCAAGGTTATCATCACTAGTAATAAGACTTATCAACAGCATTTACCCAGATATGATGCACTGAGAAGGGCACACCCTCATGTCTATCGTAATTTTACCAAAAAATACCATATAATTTCCATTTAACCATGAGAAAATATCAGACAAATCCAAATGGAGGCATGTTATACAAAATAACTGACCAGTACTCTTGAAAAGAGTCAAGGTTGGCCAGGCGTGGTGGCTCACACCTGTAATCCCAGCACTTTGGGAGGCTGATGTGGGCAGATCATGAGGTCAGGAGCTCAAGACCAGCCTGACCAACATGGTGAAACCCCCATCTCTACTAAAAATACACAAGTTAGCCAGGTATAGTGGCATGAGCCTGTAATCCCAGCTACTCAGGAGACTGAGGCAGGAGAATCTCTTGAAATGAAGAGGCAGAGGTTGCAGTGAGCTGAGATCATGCCACTGCACTCCAGCCTAGGCAACAGAGCGAGACTCTGTCTCAGAAGAAAAAGAGTCAAGGTCATGAAAAATAATGAATGACTGAGACATGATTACAGATTGGAGGAAATTTAAAAGATATGACAATTAAATGCAAGATGGGAACCCAGATTGGATACTATTAGAACACAAAAAGATATTAGTGGAAAAACTGCTGAAATTTGAGTAAAGACTGTAGTGTAATGAATAGTATTGTACCAATGTTATTTTCCTGATTTTGATCATTGTGCTATGGTTATATAAGATGTTAACAAGGGAAGATAGTTTAAGGAAATGGAGGAATGTTCTGTTTTATTTTTCCAACTTGTCTGTAAGTCTTAAACGATTCTAACAGAAAAGTTAAAGAAAATTAAATTTATGGTTTTTCAGCCCATACCCCAAGGAGGTGACTGCCCTCACATCTGGTCTTTCTAGGTAAGCACAGAGATGCTGGAGCAGGAGATAGGGCCACCCTATAGGGTCTAACTATGTGAAAGACTTTGAACTTTCCTCTAAGATCCAGTGAAGGGATAGGCAGGGTATGTGGAGGAAGATGAGAAACCAGACATGTTTGCTTTTGGCAAAAAGAGACAAAAAAAAAAAAAATACTGAGTTAGGCCTGGATTCAGGCAAACACCCAGTTACTTTCAGTTATTCATCCTGTTCTCCAAACAGAATTGACCATGAGTGACTTTATGACTCACAAGGGTGTTAGCATATTGTAACGTCTAGCTAGGAAGACTGCTCAAATCCCAAAGGATTCGCCTTAAGGAGTCTTGCAGCATTCTGCTTTTTCCTGCCACTCCTATAGCTCAGGCACAGTTGTAGAGGGGATATGAAGTTTATATGCCTGAAAGGTAAGATGTATGTGCATTATAATGGACCTTGCCTGTTTGGAATGATTCCAGAACAAAGACTGCAGCTGGATTGAGATACCAACCTGCAGTGAGTGAGGATATTCCTAGAATAGACCTAATAAGAAGGAAAAGGGAGACTCCCGCAGCCAACTCTGTGGAAGAAGGCAGGGGAGTATTACAGGTTCCATCATGCTGAAGTTCCAGAGGGTGTTGCAGACCAGTTGGAGATAATGACTGGGATGTAATTTGTAATGCTAATTATAAAAGCACATATTAAATATTAGCATTGGGGAAATTGTAAAGGGGTTTGTAAAGAAGACAGATGAGTTCCCTGAAGCTGGGGAGTCTATGCCCTTGCCCAGAGAGGAGGTGAACTACTGAAAAAAGATATACCCTCTAACCTCCCTACTGCCCCATGAGGAACAGGTCATTAATCAGGGAGAGGCTCTTAATCCCTGGAGGCCAGGGTATGATCACCTCCCTACCACTAACCTACCTCGTTGCCTGGCCTGGCAGGAAACTGTGCATGTTCACCCTCTGCTCTTGGAAACTCTGAAATCTTGCAGTCCAATAACCAAATGTTCAAATGCTATAAAAGCTACTATTAATGGTAGCTGTCCCTTTCTGAATGCTTACCTCATACTAGGCTCTTTATATAACAGTTTCTAATTCCTTCAACAGCTCTTCAAAGTAGTCATTATCATCCTCATGCTTTACAGAAGATTTTATTGGTGAGGAAATAAAGGTTTACCTTTTCTGAGATCACATACCTAGTGAGTGGCTAAGCCAGGATTTGAACCCAGATATGGCTTCTGACAGAGTCACAGAACTTTCCAGTGAATCTGCTGCCTCTCCTATCACCAATGAACCCCAGGGACCAGAAGGAAGTATACCCTGGGGAAACATTAGCACTCTGGGAAGGCTGTGACCAGTACTGCCCACCTGGAAGGCTGCTCTGTGCACACGGCCAACGTGAAGGGTTTCAAGAAATTTATCTGGGGATGGAAAATCAGCAGCCTCTGTCTCATCAGGCCAGATTTAGTGGCCTAGTGCTGCCGCTGTAGGCAATCAACAGTAACTGAAGTATGTGGTGTGGGAGGGGTGAAGGGCATGAAGTCATGAGCGGCACACCTGGGCTCCTGATGGTGGAAAATCACAAGGATGTTCTGCCAGTGTTTGCCTGCAGCTACATTTCTGGCTGAAATTTTGGGTGGCTTTACCAAGCCTCAAAGGCGGAAAGAACAAATCATGTTGAGAGAGACAGGCACTTTGACAGGAAACAAGGTCTGGATGCTAGCTGGCTCTTTGCCATGAACTTAACACATGAAGAGGAGCAGAGAAGCTTCCTTGTTACCATCAGACTGTCAGCAAACCGCCCTGGGCATCGTACAGAGAGAAAGGTAGCCAGGCCTCCACCCTGAACAAACCCTTTGATGCAGCATTACAGAGGAGTCCAGGCCCACAAAAGAATGTGTAACGACCTACCACATTGATAAAACAGATCCACTATGAACTATTTTCCTAATGAGGCAAGAGCATTTCGTGTGTTGAAGACATTTTTAAAAGCCAGCATTTTCTAGAAAAAGTGAGTGAGAAAAAAAATGTCAACTTCACAGTGTGTTGAGAAGAGGGAGTAAAGTCTGAATGCCAAAGCACCATTTATAAGATCAGCCCCTGCCTTTTCCTTGTTCCATCTCCCACAGTTCTCCGCAGCCTTTGTTCCCACCACACTATTCTGTGCTCTGCTTTTGCACATCTGTCCCCTCTCCCAGTACAGCCCCTGCCTCATTCCTCTCCCTGTTCCCATCAGCTGAGCAGCTTCTACTTGTCTTTCACAACTAAGGTCAGTACCTCTTTTCTGAAAGGTCTTCCCTGCCGACATGAGCTTAGGCAGGAGCCATCTTATGTGTACCCAGTGGATTCTTCTGTTAAACCCTTACCATTCTACTTATTTAGCTCCTCAAAGGCAGAGGTCAAATTTTACTATCATCTTTCTCTAGCTCTTAATGTCCTAGGCTTCAGGGATACTTGGTGAACAAGAAAATCAGAACATCTGGCTATGAACTAGACATCTATACATGGATGTCTCACTGGCTACTCATACTAAATTAACTTGTGCCTCTACCTGGTATCCTTATCATTCAACTCCATCAACCATCTTGGACTCTTTTCTCTCTCCCCACCACCTTTACTTAATCATCCACTAAATCTTGAACTCAGAACTTAATATACATTAGGCATTATGAAAAGTACTATACAGTACATGTTAACTAATTTTAACCTCACAACAACCCAAAAGGTGGAGTCTCTCATGGTATACAGATGAGGAGATTGAAACAGAAGAGGGTGAGTAATTTACCTGAAGTCACACAGCTAAAAAGGGATGGAGCTAGGATTGGAACCCAGGCAGTCTGGATTCAAAGCCCTACCTCCTAAATATTTATTTATTTATTTATTTATTTATTTATTTTTTAATTTTTTTAGAATAAAATGAATGAAAGAGAGAAAGAAAGAGGAAGAGATTTTAGAAAAAGAGAGAAAAGAAGAAAGAAAGAAACAGCAAAAGAAAGAAAAAAGAGAATGAAAGAAAGAAAGATGAAGAGATTTTAGAAAAAGAGAGAAAAGGAGAGAGAAAGAAACAGCAAAAGAAAGAAAAAAAAGAATGAAAGAGAGAAAGAGGAAGAGAAAGAGGGAGAGAGAATGGGATTCTTGTTTTATTGCTCAGGCTAGAATACAGTCTAAAAATGGGTATTAAAAACCTCTTTTATGCCAATAATTGTGCTTAACAATGGAGACAGGAAGGAATAGGGGATGAAAATAACAAATGAGCAGCCAATCAATATTTTATTTAAACCTGGGAAATACTATGCAATTGCTGGGGAGTGATTTACTTCCAGTTATGTGGTCACTTTTAAAACAGGTATAATGTGATACTGAGAAAAATGTATGTTTTGTGGATTTGTGGGAGGAGAGTTCTGTAAATATTTGTTAAGTCTAGTTGTTCCAGGTCTGAGTTCAAGTCCTGGATATCCTTGTTGATTTTCTATCTCGTTGATCTATGTA
>PVKP010031433.1:0-26966 GCA_004027715.1 Plecturocebus donacophilus | reverse complement strand
TAAGCCACCACACCCGGCCTCAATATACCTATCTAATCTCATTTCCCACTACTTTCTCCCACTTCATGTTATGGCTCCTCATACTTTTCCGAACAGACCGTTGTCCCTCACAGCTCATGCCTTATTGCTTGCTTGTCACTCTCTCTGGCAGTGCAGAATTCAGCAATCATGGTGTGAACTCTGGGCCAAAGCCTATCCTGGGCCTTTCTAAAGGTTCTAAACAGCATGGGGAACTCCAAGTATAGTCATGCGCTGCATAATAGCATTTCATTCAACAATGGACCACATATATAACAGTGATTCCATAAGATTATAATGGAGATGAAAAACTCCTATCACCTAGTGACATAGTAATGTCATAGTGCAATTCATTATTCACATGTTTGTGGTGATGCTGGTATAAACAGATATACTGCCTTGCCAGTCGCATAAAAGCATAGCACATATGATTTTATATAGTACATAATATTTGACAATGATAACAAATTACTCTTACTGGTTTATGTATTTACTATATATGTATGTATATACATATATTTTTTCTTTTTCTTTTTCTTTTTGAGACAGAGTCTTGCTTGCTCTGTTGCTCAGGCTGGAATGCAGTGCACAATCTTGGCTCGCTGCAACCTCTTCCTCCCAGATTCAAGCAATTCTTCTGTCTCAGCCTCCCAAGTAACTGGGATTACAGGTGCACACCACCACACCCAGCTAATTTCTCCATTTTTAGTAGAGTTGGGTTTTCACCATGTTGGCCAGGTTCATCTTGAACTCCTGACCTCAAGTGATTAGCTTGCCTCAGCCTCCCAAAGTGCTAGGATTACAGGCGAGAGCCACTGTGCCTGACCTTTTATCATTATTTTAGAGTGTACTACTTTTTTTTTTTTTTGAGACAGAGTTTTGCTCTGTTGCCAATCTGGAGTACAGTGGCACGATCTCGGCTTACTGCAATCTCCACCTCCCAGGTTCAAGTATTTCCCTTCTTCTGCCTCCCAAGTAGCTGGGATTACAGGCACCCACCACCATACTTGGCTAATTTTTGTATTTTTAGTAAAGATGGGATTTTATTATCTTGGTCAGGCTGGTCTTGAACTCCTGACCTCATGATCCACCCACCTCAGCCTCCCAAAGTGCTGGGATTATAGGTATGAGCCACTGTACCTGGCCAAGTGTACTACTTATTGACAAAAAAAAGTTAACTGTAAAACAGTCTCAAGCAGGTCCTTCAGGACGTATTCCAAAAGAAGGCATTATTATCATAGGGGATGACAGCTCCATGCATTTTATTGCCCCTGAAGACCTTCCAGTGGTATAAGATGTGGAAATTGAAAAACAGTGATATAGATGATCCTGACCTTGTGTGGGCCTCGGTTAATGTGTGTGTTTGTGTCTTTGTTTTTAAAAAACTGTAAAAAGTAAAAACAAAGTTAAAATTTTTTTTAATAGAACAAATCTTATAGAAGAAGGATATAAAGAAAGAAAATGTTTTTGTGCAGCTGTACCATGTGTTTTTGTTTTAAGTGAAGTGTTATTACAAAAGTCAAAAATATTTTAAAAATTAAAAAGTTTATAAAGCAGAAATTTTTACCCTAAGATTTGGTTAATTTATTGAGAAAGAATAATAAATTTAATGTAGCCTAAGTAGACAGTGTTTATAAATTTTGTGAAAATAAAGTTTAGTTGTTGGATCTTTAAAAATATTTTAAGTCGCCGGACATGGTGGCTCACACCTGTAATCCCAGCACTTTGGGAGGCCGAGGCAAGTGAATCACGAGGTCAAGAGATCAACATCATCCTGGCCAATGTGGTAAAACCCCATCTCTACTAAAAATACAAAAATTAGCCAGGCATGGTTGCACATGCCTGTAATCCCAGCTATTCGGGAGGCTAAGGCAGCAGAATCACTTGAACCCGGGAGGTGGAGGTTGCAGTAAACTCAGATTACACCACTGCACTCCAGCCTGGGAGACAGAGCAAGACTATCTTAAAAAAAATAAAAATAAAAATAAAAAGCTGGGCACAGTGGCTCAAACCTATAATCCCAGCACTTTGGGAGGCCGAGGGAGGCTGATCACGAGGTCAGAAGTTCCAGACCAGCCTGAGCAACATGGTGAAATCCTATCTTTACTAAAAATACAAAAATTAGCCAGCGTGGTGCTGCACGTCTGTAATCCCAGCTACTAGGGAAGCTGAGGCAGGAGAATTACTTGAACCAGGGAGGGGGAGGTTGTGGTAAGCCAAGAGTGTGCCATTGTCCTCCAGCCTGGGTGACAGAGGGAGACTGTCTCAAAAAAAAATTTGGGATGGGCGCGGTGGCTCAGGCCTGTAATCCCAACACTTTGGGAGGCCGAGGCGGGCTGATCACGAGGTCAAGAGATTGAGATCATCCTGGCCAACATGGTGAAACTGCATCTCTACTAAAAATATAAAAATTAGTTGGGCGTGGTGGTGCGCGCCTGTAGTCCCAGCTACTTGGGAGGCCAAGTCAGGAGAATTGCTTGAACCTAGGAGGCGGAGGTTGCAGTGAGCCAAGATTGCGCCACTGCACTCCAGCCTGACGCCTGGCGACAGAGCAAGATTCTGTTTCAAAAAACAAAATTAAGTTTTGGTTGGGCATGGTGGCTCACACCTGTAATCCCAGCACTTTGGGTGACCAAGGTGGGCAAATCACTTTTAGGAGTTTGAGACCAGCCTGGGCAAAATGTTGAATCCCCATCTCTACTAAAAATACAAAAATTAGCCGAGCATGGTGGCACACACCTGTAATCCCAGCTACTCAGGAGGCTGAGGCAGGAGAATGTTTGAACCCAGGAGGTGGAGGTTGCAGTGAGCCGAGAGCATGCCACTGCACTCCAGCCTGAGAGACAGAGCAAGACTTCTGTCTTTAAAAAAAAAATTGGACAGGCGTGGTGCCTCATGCCTGTAATCCAAGCACTTTGGAGGCCAAGGCGGGTGGATCACCTGAGGTCGGAAGTTCAAGACCAGCCTGACCAACATGGTGAAACCCCGTCTTAATTTAAAAATAAATAAATAAAATAAAATAAAATAAGTCTTGAAAGACATTCGACAATGATCTGAGTCATGTAGTATGTAGTTATAATTTTTCGTTTTTAGATTATAGATTGAGTTTATTGTGCTTGTTTTGTGAATGACTAGGAGAGACTGGAGACCAGATTTTTCTTTTAATTATTGATATTTATTACAGATTAATTGTCTCTTTTATGGTCTTATATCTAACTTACTTCAGATGGCACAAAAGACCCCATGACTGTTAAATCTTCAGCTTAAAATGTTCTATATACCTTCCCTCTCCACACAAAAAAAGGTCACCTTGACTAATCAAATCATTGTAATTACAGTAGTTTACACTAATATCCTATCGTAGTATACAGTAATGTACACTAGGCCTTCACATTCAGTCGCTCCTCACTCATGACTCACCCAGAGCAACTTCCAGGCCTGCAAGCTTCATTCATAGTAAGTGAGCTATGCTAGTGTACCATTTTTCACTATTTTATACATTTTTTTGTTCATTTGTTTTTTTTTTTGCGTTTTTGAGACAGGGTCTTGCTCTGTCACCCAGCCTGGAGTGCAGTGGTGTGATCTCAGCTCACTGCCACCTCCGCCTCCCGGGTTCAAGCGATTCTCCTGCCTCAACCTCAAGTAACTGGAACTATAGGCGTGCACTACCACGCCTAGCTAATTTTTGTCTTTTTAGTAGAGATGGGGTTTCACCATGTTGGCCAGGATGGTCTCAATCTCTTGACCTCGTGATCTGCCCACCTTGGCCTCCCAAAGTGCTGGGGTTACAGGCTTTTATACAGTATTTTTACTGTACACTCTCTATGTTTTGATATACAAATTCTTACCATTGTGTTACAATTATCTACAGTATTCAGAACAGTAACATGCTTACAGGTTTGTAGCCTAGCAACTATAGGCTGTACCACAGGGTTTTCTAATCTTTTGGCTTCCCTGGGCCACATTGGAAAAATTATCTTGGGCCACACATAAAATACACTAACAATAGCTGATGAGCTAAAAAAAAAAAAAAAAAGAAAGAAAGAAAATTACCAGGAAATCTCATAATGTTTTAAGTTTATGAATTTGTGTTGGTGAGTATTCAAAGCTGTCCTAGGACACATGTGGCCCATGAGCCACGAGTTGGACCAGCTTGCTGTACCACATTTTCTAGGTATGTAGTAGTCAACACTATCTAGGTTTGTGTAAGTGCACTCTATGATGTTCGTACAATGATGAAATTCCCGAATGATGCATATCTCAGAATGTGTTCCTGTTGTTAAGTGACACATAACTGTATTGAGAAATTTATCCTAAGGAATATCATAAATATTTCTAAATACCCTATTCTGAAGAAACAAGGTAATAGAGAGCAGACAAAGGGATAAAGTTGTCTAGTGATTTCTTGATGAACTAGATTCTAGCTGCTGAAACACAGAATTTATATGACTGAGGTTTCAGATATTAATCCCAATGGATTTTCGCTGTATATTCAGGTATGGCTTTGTGCTGATGGCCTTATTCTGCTTTCCTGCTTCTGAATGGGAGAGTTGTTTGCCTGCCTTCTGCCTTTTTTCTCTCTATTTGAGGAGCTTTGTAACAGTAGGGGCTCAGAATGACCAAACTTGGAACCAGGTACATGTACAAGGAGTCTTGTCTATGTAGCAAGATGTTAAAATGACACTCTTTCAATCTTGAATGTCAGCTATGGCCCCAAAGCTGAAAACAATGGAACCATTTTAATGCAAAGCCTTAGATCAAGTTGGAAGACTAACAGCCTTCCAAAGAAGGTTGTGGAAACACCAGTTCTGCCAGCTAATTGGCTCATCACCCACTTTGAGAGTGCACAGGAGAGACTTGAAGACTCATTGCAGAGGTGGGAGAGAATTTAGAGAATTCTTCCCAGTGCTGCCTGTGTGTGCTTCAAGGGGTCTTCAGAGAACCACTCAGAGATACCGATGTATGTCCCCTAGAGTTTGGGGAACATGGGGACTGGTTCCTCATTCATGTCTGAAAAAGTAAATCCGTTACACAAAAGGGACCCCATCCAGACCCCAAGAAGGTGTTGTTGGATCTTGTGCAAGAAAGATTTGGCCAAGTTCATAAAGTGAAAGCAAGCTTATCAGAGAAGTAAAGAAACAGAAGAAAGGCTGCTCCATAGACAGGCTGCTTTACTAAGTACACTTACAGTTAACTTTTGATTATATGTTAAGTAAGGAGTGGATTATTATTCATGAGTTTTCCAGGAAAGGGGCAGAGATTTCCTGGAACTGAGGGTTCCTCCCACTTTTAGACCATATAGGGGAATTTCTGGGTGTTGCCTTGGCATTTATAAACTCTCATGGCACTGGTAGGCCTGTCTTTCAGCATGCTAATGTATTATAATTCCTGTATAATGAGCAGTGAGGGCGATTAGAGGTCGCTTTCGTTGCCATCTTGGATTTCGCAGGTTTTGGCCCGCTTCATCATTGCATCCTAGTGTATCAGCAGGGTTTTTATGACGTGTGTCTTGTCTTGCTGACCTCCTGTCTCATACTGTCACTAAGAATGCCAAATCTCTTGGAAATGCAGCCCAGCAGGTCTCATCCTTATTTTAGCCATCGCTTATTCAAGATGGAGTCGCTCTGGTTCAAACACCTCTGATGAGTCTGTGGGCCAAAGACTGAGTGAGAAGAGCGTGTGGCATGAGAGGAAAAAGAACTGTCATGGGAAGGCCTGGACTTCCAAGTTTCTGAGGGACAAAGAAGCATGTTTTGTGTGGACTAGCTATGGATTTCACAAAAAAATCGTCTTGAAATAGTGGCTGACCAAGAGGATCACATGGAGGGGCAAGATGATCCAAACAAGTGTTCCCTGAGGGGTACACTCCAGGAAGCTGGAGATTCACAGGGGAGGAGGCATCAGTCAACTAGCCAGAGGAGGTGTCTCTCCAGGAACAACAGCAACCCCCAAAAGTGTTCCATAAGTTAAGATACCAGCATTTGACACGAAACAACTAAAAGGTAAAGGTGCCAGATTATAACTGGGCAAGTCAAGACATTTTCTTCCCTGCCTGGGGTTGGGTTCCCCAGAAACAGACTGTGAGATGAGGATCCTATACAAAGGCTTCAGTGCTCCCAGGAGAAACCAACATGGTGAGGAGGAAGCCAGACAGGAAAGGGGAGAAAGCCAAGAAGAGTTGCGGTCTCAGGTAGAATTTCACAAAGGGGAGCCTAAACCTAATCCTGTTTGGTTGCTCCAGAATGGAAGTTCTTCCTCAGTGTTTGTTCTTGACCTGAGGCAAAGTTGGTCAGTCAGTTCTGGCCTTCTGTGCCTTTAGGCACTGCAGCACCAGTAGAAGGGCAACCTCCAAAGAGAGTAAAGTCTTTCCAGACTGCGCGTGGTGGCTCACAACTGTAATCCCAGCACTTTGGGAGGCCAAGGTTGGCAGATCACGTGAGGTTAGGAGTTTGAGACCAGCCAACATGGGAAAACCCATCTCTACTAAAAATACAAAAATTAGCTGGGTGTGGTGGTGGGTACCTGTAATCCCAGCTACTCAGGAGGCTGAGGCAGGAGAATCACTTGAACCTGGGAGGTGGAGGCTGCAGTGAGTCAAGATCATGCCAGTACACTCCAGCCTGGGTGACAGAGTAGGACTCCATCTCAAAAAAAAAAAAAAAAAAAAAGTAAAGTCTTCCCTTGGTGTCTGTGAATTGGTTCTAGGATCCCCACAGATATCAAAACCCTCAGATGCTCGAGTATAGAAAGTAGAAAGTTCATCTTCAAAGTTTCCCTGCTTGTTAAAGAATAATAATAAATGTTAGAAATAATCATTTCTTTTAAAGACTAGCTTTCTTCAAAGCCTTCTTGCTTTTTACTAGTAACTCTTTGTTAAGTCCTATCCTATGTATCTGTTAGAAATAAAAGAATAGTTGGGCACAGTAGTCCCAGCTACGCGGGAGACTGGGGTGGGAGGATCACTTGAGCCCAGGAGTTCTGGGCTGTAGTGCACTATGCCCATCAGGTGTCCTCACTAAGTTCGGCATCAAAATGGTGATCTCCGGGGGGGCGGAGGACCACCAGATTGCCTAAGGAGGAGTGAACCAGCCCATGTCAGAAACAGAGCAGGTCAAAACTCCTGTCCTGATCAGTAGTGGAATCACACCTGTGAATAGCCACTGCACTCCAGCCTGGGCAGCGTAGCAAGATCCTGTCTCTAAAAAAAAAAAAAAAAGAATAAATACATTCTATGTCCTTGTACTTTAACCAAGATGTTTGTGCTAGACATGCTCACAAGCACGTCCCAGCTTGCACTCTATGCCCCTTCCTTATTTAGAAATGTTATTACTTTTCTAAGTCCTTTTGCAAGCAACTTCCTCTTTTCCTTTGTTCTCCATTGTCTTTACCTATTTAAGAAAATTTTGAGTTGTTAGCTAATCAAGTTTAGTTTACACTGTGAAATCCAGCTCCAACCAACAGAGATAACACACAGCAGTAAAGACCTAAAGCATAAAGAATAAATATTCCTGCTTTTCCTTTGTTCAGTGTACTCTTGTAGCAAGATTGCTGACAGGCAGTACCCTTTCTGCAGAAAGTAAAATTGCCTTGCTAAGAAAACTTTTTGTCTGAATGCTAATTTTTCCTTGCAATACCTAAGAACAAGCATTCTGTCTCTAACATCAAGTCCCTTATATAAAAGGGCATAGTGTTTACATATATTGTATGCACATCCTCCACATACTTTAAATCATCTGTAGATTACCTATACTGTAACATCTAATACAATGTAAATACTACGTAAAATTGATTGAGACCTCTCTTAGATACTTTTGTGTTCATATTACTGAAGAGATTTCATCAAAAATATCAAAGTCCGTGTCCTCATCAGACTCCTCAGATTCTCTTTGCTTTCACTTTCTTCTCAGCACTGGTGGAGGGGGCAGGACCTCCTACAGGTGCAGCGTCACCTCCTAGAGCAAGTCCTCCAGCCCCTGCATTGCAGATGAGGCACCCAATGTTGACATTAGCCTGTGCCTTTGCCAACAAGCTAGGCCAAATCATTCCACATTTACACCAGCTGCTTTCCTGAGGGCCTTGGTCTTATCCTCTGTAAGGACCACCTCATCATCATTGTGCAGAATGAGGGCCAGGCAGATGATGCAGGCAAGCTTGGAAACAGAAGCAATAATACCACGAGTTGGGGGTGGGCCCTGCTGGCACATTGCTGGTCACCGAATGAAGTGAGGGCCTCACCCCAATAGAGCCTTAGCTTCCTCAGAAGGACTGAGCACCTTGGTCACAGCTGGAGAAAGGAGGTGTATTTTTTTTTAATTTGATATTTTAATGCAGCTGTGCTTAGAAGGAGGTATATTTTTTAATTTGTATTTTTTATTGTTGCATTATTGCTGTTTTTTAAATATTTTGACCTGTGGGTGGAGGCAGGTCCTGCAGGTGCAGAGGGCTGAATATAGTTGGTATGGGCCATTAGAAAGGAGAGTACCTAAAAGCCAGGGAAGGAGGAATTTATAAACAGGGATCTGGGTGGAGCACTAACAGTGTCTGCTACAGATCATGCGATGCACTGCTCAGGTCTCCTCACATCTTACATTAACTTCATTCTGTCACAGCTTCTAGCAGAAAAGTTAGAGGAGGAGGGTAGGAGGATGAGCTTCAGTCCCTGCTACTTCACTGGTCTCAAGGCTGTACATAATCACATTCATCGTCTTCCTCTCTGAGTGTTCTAGGTTCCCCTCATCCTTGACTTAACACCTCTGCTATTCTGGTGGCTTATTGTGTAGGATCTCCCACACCTTCATCCTGAGGGGTGTGAGACTCGGCTCCTCATGCTCTTATCCAGCTGGAATTGCTGTAATTGCCCATTCACCATTACAACCATCATGGGAGCCACATGCAATGGCTTGCACCTACAATTCTAGTGCTTTGGAGGCTGCGGTGGGAGGATTACTTGAACCCAGAAGTTTGAGACCAGCCTGAGCAATATGGTGAGACCTGCTCTCTACAAAAAGTTTTAAAAATTAGCTGGGCATGTGCCTATAGTCCTAGCTATTTGGGAGAGTGAAGTGGGAGGATCACTTGAGCCCAGGAATAATAGTGAGTTATGATTGCACAATTGCACTCCAGCCTGGGCAACAGAGTGAGACCCTGTCTCTTAAAAAACAAACAAAACTGCCATGGGAGTACTAGGCTCACAAAAGCTAGTACCACTAAGGGAACATAACTTTACCTCAGTCCCAACCTCACTCATAGTCCCACTTCAGCTTTCATAATGATGTATCTCATCCACCTGGGCTCCTCTATGAGAACCTTCTGTTCCATTTCTGTTTCATTTCCTTTTAGCAGTCTCCATGTCTATATTAATTTCCCATCACTGCTACAAAAAATTACCTAGAACTTGGTGGCTTAAAAGCAACAGAAATTGGCTGGGTGCGGTGGCTTACTTCTGTAATCCCAGCACTTTGGGAGGTTGAGGTGGGCAGATCACCTGAGGTCAGGAGTTCAAGACCAGATTGACCAACATGGTGAAACCCCGTCTCTACTAAAAATACAAAAATTAGCTAGATGTGGTGTCGCATGCCTGTAGTTCCAGCTACTTGGGAGGCTGAGGCAAGAGAATCGCTTGAACTCAGGAGGCGGAGGATGCAGTGAACTAAGATCTCGCCACTGCACTGAAGCCTGGGTGGCAGAGCGAGACTCCATTTCAAAAAACAACAACAGAAATTTACTGTCTGGAGAGCAGAAGTCTGAAATCAAAGTGGGCAGGGCCATACTCCCTCCAAGCGTTCTAAGGAAGAGTCCTTACATCTTTTTTTTTCCTTTTTTGAGATGGAGTCTCACTCTGTCGTCTATTGGAGTGGAGTGGCGCAATCTTGGCTCACTGCAACCTCCACCTTCTGGGTTCAAATAGTTCTCCTGCCTCAGCCTCCCGAGTAGCTGGAACGACCAGTGTGCACCACCATACCTGGCTAATTTTTGTATTTTCTGTAGAGATGGGAGTTTCACCACATTGGCCAGGCTGGTCTCAAACTCCTGGCCTCAGATGATCCACTTTCTTCGGTCTCCCAAAGTGCAGGTGTGAGCCACCACGCCTGGCCTTCTTTTCTTTTTTTAAATTGTGATAAAATACATATAACATTTATCATTTTAACCATTTTCAAATCTGTAGTTCAGTGGCATTAAGTATATTCACATTGTTGTGCGACCATCACCACCACCCATTTCCAAGACTTTCTTTGTTTTCCCAAACAGAAACTTTGTGCCCATCAAACAGTAACTCCCCATTTCCCTCTCTGTCCCCTAGCCTGCTCCCAACTTCAGGCAAGTACTATTGTGTCTCCATGAATTTGACTATTCTAGGTATCTCATTAAGTGGAATCATACACTATTTGTCCTTTTGTGACTGACTTATTTCACTTAGCATACTATCCTCAAGGTCCATCCACGTTGTAGCATGTTGGAGACAGGGTCTTACTCTGTTGCCCGGGCTGGAGTGCAGTGGTGTGATCTCAGCTCACTGTAACCTCCACCTCCTGGGCTCAAGGGATCCTCCCACTTTAGCCACTTTAGTAGTTGGGACTACCATCACACCCCACCATGCCCAGCTAATTTTTGTAGAGATGGGATTTCACCATGTTGCCCAAGCTGGTCTTGACCTCCCAGGCTCAAGCAATCCACCCACCTCAGCCTCCCAAAGTACTGGGATTACAGGCGTGAGACACCACGCGTGGCCAGAATTTCCTTTCTTCTTAACAACTGAACAATATTTCATTGGATTTACGTGCTACATTTTGTCTATCTGTTATCCATCAATGGACACTTGGGTTTCTTCTCCCTTTTGGCTATTGTGAGTAATGCTCCTATGAACATGGGTGTACAAATATCCTTTGAATCCCTACTTTCATGAGAATCACTTGAACTCAGGAGGCAGAGGTTGCAGTGAGCAGAGATCGTGCCACTGCACTCCAGCCAGGGCAACAGAGGGAGACTCCATCTCAAAAAAAAAAAAAAGAAGAAGAATTAACATTGTAGAAACTCCCAACTGTATGTATCCATTTATCCCTTCCTGCCTTTTATGCCATAGATGTCATATGTATTATATCTGTATACATTATAAACCACAGAAGACAAAGTTATACCTCTTGCTTTAAACTGTATTAAAAAGAAAAAATAGTCTTTTATATTTACCCAGTTGTTTACCGTTTTCAATACTCTATTCTTCCCTGAATATCTGATTTTCCATCTGGTATTATTTCCTTTCATCCTGGAGCACTTCCTGTAGCATTTTTTGTAATGTATTACTGCTGGCAATGAATTCTTTTGGTTTTCTTTTATGTGAAGCTATCTTTATTTTATTATCCTTCTTGCAGGATATTTTAGCTGGATTTAGAAGTTTTTCTTTCAGCACTTAATAGATGTTGCATTCATTTCGTGGCCTACCATAAGAAATTACCACAGACCGGGCACAGTAGCTCACGCCTGTAATCCCAGCACTTCGGAAGGCTGAGCGGGGTAGATCACAAGGTCAGGAATTCAAGACCAACCTATCCAAGATGGTGAAACCCTGTCTCTACTATAAATACAAAAAACTAGCCAGGCGTGGTGGCAGGCACCTATAATCCCAGCTACTTGAGATGCTAGGGCAGAGAATTGCTTGAACCCAGGAGACGGAGGTTGCAGTGAGCCAAGATTGTGCCATGCACTCCAGCCTGAGTGACAGAGCAAGACTCCATCTCAAAAAAAAAAAAAAAAGAAAGTACCACAAACTTGATGACTTAGAACAACATACATTTATTCTCTCACAGTTCTAGAGACCAGACGTTTAAAAAATAGGCTGGGCTCAGTGACCGATGCTTGTAATCCCAGCACCAAGGCCTTGTAATCCCAGTTGAGGCAGGTGGATCACTTGCACCCAGGAGTTTGAGACCACCCTGGCCAACATGGTGAAACCCTGGCTCTACCAAAAATACAAAAAGTTAGCCAGGTATGATGGCATCTGCCTGTGTTCCCAGCTACTCAGGAGGCTGAGGTGGGAGGATCACTTGAGCCCAGGAGGCAGAGGTTGCAGTGAGCCACGATTGCACCACTGCACTCCAGCCTGGGTTACAGAGTGAGACCCCCATCTCAAAAAAAAAAAAAAAGTGTGGGTAATACCACGCTCCATCCAGAAGCTCCAGAGAAGAGCCCTTTCTTGCCTCTTCCAGCCTCTGGTGACTGCAGACGTTCCCTGGCTTTTGGCTTCATAACTCTAACCTCTGCCTCCTTCACACAGCCTTCTTTTTTGTGTCTGTATCTTCTCCTCTAAGCCTTGGTGTTTCTCCTCTTCTTTTAAGTATACTTTTCATGGGAGTTAGGGCCTGCCTGGTTCCTCCAGAATGTTTCATCTCAAGATCTTCAACTCAAACCTGCGAAAAACCTTTTTCTAAATAAAGTCATATTCACAGCTACCAGGGTTATGATTTCATTGTATCTTTTGGGAGGTCACTTTTCAACCCATTACATGTCTTCTGGCCTGTATTCCTTTTTGTTTTTTGAGACAAGATCTGGCTCTGTGGCCCAGGCTGAAGCTACAGTGGCACGATCTCAGTTCACTGCAACCTCCGCCTCCTGAGTTCAAGTGATTCTCCTGCCTCAGCCTCCCGAGTAGCTGGGATTACAGGCGCACACCACCATACCTGGATTTTTTGTAGAGACAGGGCTTCACTATGTTGCCCAGGATGGTCTTAAACCCCTGAGCTCAAGAGATCTGCCCACTCTGGCCTCTCAAAGTGCTGGGATTACAGGCATGAGACACTGAGCCCAGCCTCACAGGGTCTCACTCTGTCACCTAGGCTATAGTACAGTGACACAATCACAGCTTACTGCAGCCTCAGCCTCCTGGGCTCAATGGATCCTCCTACCTCAGCCTCCCAGTACATGGGAATATAGGACACACCACCATGCCTGGCTAATTTTTGTATTTCTTGTAGAGATGGGGTTTGTCATGTTGACCAGACTGCTCTTGAACTCCTGGAGTCAAGCAATCCTCCTGCCTCAGCCTCCCAAAGCACTGGAATTATAGGCATGAGCCTCTGTGTCTGGCTAGCCTCGATTCTTTCCCAAGAGAAGTCAGTAGTCATTAGAGTTAGTGTTCTCCTGTATCTGTTATTTCTCTATGGATGCCTTCAAGAGTTTCTTTTTATCTTTGCTTTTAGCAATTTGACTGTGATGTGCCTAGATGTGGTTTTCTTCGTGTTTGTCCTGCTTAACAGTTGTTAACTTTGAACCTATAAATTCATGTCTTCACAAATTTGGGACAATCAGTCATTTCTTCATTTTTTTTTTCTTTTTTGAGATGGAGTTTCACTCTTGTTGCCCAGGCTGGAGTGCAATGGCGCGATCTCGGCTCACCGCAACCTCCACCTCCCAGGTTCAAGTGATTCTTCTGCGTCAGCCTCCTGAGTAGCTGGGACTACAGGCATGCACCACCACGCCCAGCTAATTTTGTATTTTTAGTAGAGACAGGGTTTCTCCATGTTGGTCGGGCTGGACTTGAACTTCCGACTTCAGGTGATCTGCTTGCCTCAGCCTCCCAAAGTGCTGGGATTACAGGCGTGAGTCACCGCGCCTGGCTCCTCAAATAATTTTCATCCCTACCTTCTCTCTCTCTTCTCCTTTTGGATATTGTCCTATGGGTCCTTTTCCCATCTTTTTTCTCTCTCTTCTGTAGATAAGACAGTTTCCTTTATTGATTCCTCTATCACCTCCTTTGTGCTACTAACCTTATCCAATGAACTTTTAAATTTTAGATATTGTGTTTTTTCAATTCTATAATTTTTTCATTTGTATTTTTGAGACAGAGTCTCGCTCCCGTTGCACAGGCTGGAGTGCGGTGGCATGATCTCGGCTCACTGCAGTCTCTGCCTCCTAAATTCAAGAAATTCTCCTGCCTCATCCTCCCAAGTAGCTGGGATTACAGGCATGCGCCACCACGCCAGCTAATTTTGTATTTTTAGTAGAGACGGTGTTTCAATATGTTGGTCAGGCTGGTCACAAACTCCTGACCTCATGTGATCCACCTGCTTTAGCCTGCCAAAGTGCTGGGATTACAGGCATGAGCCACCATGCCTGTCCCCAAAATGCTGGGATTACAGGTGTGAGCCACCATGCCCGGCTGCCTGGCCCAATTCTAGAATTTCTATTTGGCTGTTTTCTATAGTCTCTATCTTTCTGCTGTGATCTCATCACTTTTCATTTATTGCAAACCTATTTTTCTTTATATCATTGAGCATAATTATAATAACCTCTTTAAAATCCTATTTGTGGCCTGGCACGGTGGCTTACACCTATAAACCCAGCACTTTGGGAGGCCGAGGTGGGCAGATCACCTGAGGTTGGGAGTTCAAGACCAGCCTGACCAACATGAAGAAGCCCTATCTCTACTAAAAATATAAAATTAGTTGGATGTGGTGGTGCATTCCTGTAATCCCAGCTACTTAGAAGCCTGAGTCAGGAGAATCACTTGAACCTGGGAGGCAGAGGTTGCAGTGAGCGAAGATCGCACCATTGCCCTCCAGCCTGGGGAACAAGAGCGAAACTGTCTCAAAAAAAAAAAAAAAAAAAATAGGCCGGGCGCGGTGGCTCACACCTGTAATCCCAGCACTTTGGGAGGCTGAGGCGGGTGGATCACCTGAGGTCAGGAGTTCAAGACCAGTCTGGCCATCATGGTGAAACCCCATCTTTAAAAAAAAAAAAAGGAAAAAAAAAATAAATAAATAAATAAAAATCCTATTTGCAAATTTCAAAATCTGGGTCATCTCAGAATTGGTCTCCATGGACTATCTTTTCTCTAGAGAATGAGTCCCATCTTTTTCTTTGTCATTTCAGACTGCATCCTGCATATCCTCAAAGTCACGTTGTAGAGACCAGATTCTGTTGTTTCTCTGAAGAACATTGGTTCTTTTTTTGTTTTTGTTTTGTTTCGTTTGAACCGGCAGTTAACATGGTTGGATTCAAATTGCAAAGTCCATCTCCTGGGAATCAGGTCAAATCGCACTTCAGTTATTTCATCCTTAGCCAAGCTACTTACAGTTGGCCCTGTAAATGCATAGTTGAAGGGTCAACTAGAGTTTGTGCAAAGTTTATACACATAGTTTGGGGCTTCTCCTCTTTGACTCTCTTGTTTCTGGTGTATCCCTCCCCACTTTACATTAGCATAGTTGTTTCTTAAGTTTGTTCTCTGGTTTTTAAGGCCAGAAATACTGAGAATTTTCCGTCATAGTTTTAGCTGCCTTGCACGCATCAGCTGCACCCTGCCCTTAGGCCGAAAGTCGCAAAAATGGGAAACTCATATTGTGCTGTCCTCCTCTTTCAGTTTTAACTGCCTTCTGGTATATGCTTGTTTGTTCACTCTCCAGTGTCTTCAGATAGTTTTGTTGTTGTTTGTGTTTTCTTGTTGCCTTTGGCCCAGAGTTTACAGTTGTTTATGGGACAACTATATGTCAGATTTATCCATTACTTAGCTACATTGGAATATACTCGAGTTTTTTCCTCACTCGTTAGTTGGATGTAGAGGACATCCCCTCCTCCTCCAATGAGGCCATAGACATCAGCTGAAGAGAGACATTAGTGGGGCTCAGACCTGGCAGCCTATTAAGTTAGCCAGTAAATGGGTTGAAGCAATATTCCCAAGTGTAGAATGTGCCATCTCTAAAGCTAGAAGAGGCCTACCAACACTGTGCTTTTTTTTTTTTTTTTAAAGACGAGGTTTCACCATGTTCGTCAGGCTGGTCTTGAACTCTCGACCTCAGGTGATCCGCCTGCCTTGACCTCCAAAGTGCTTGGATTACAGGCGTGAGCCAACATGCCCAGCCAACACTGTGCTTCTTAATGTTAGAAGCGTCACTCTGCAATAATAATTACTATACCCTAAAGGGGATGTCTTGACATGGCATGCCCCAGATCATTAAGCACTTATTTATTTTTATTATCATTAATTTATTTTATTATCATTAATATTTATTTTATTATCATTAATATTTATTTATTTAGAGATGGTTTCATTCTGTTACCCAGGCTGGAGTGCAATGGTGTGATCAATAATTCATTGCAGCCTCGAACACCTGGGCATAAGAAATCCTCCCACTTCAGCTTCCCAATTAGCTGGGACTACAGGAACGTTACACCATGCCCAGCTAATTTTTTTTAATAGATGGGGGTCCTCCCATGTTGCCTAGGCTGGTCTCGAAGTCCTGAGCTCAAGCAGTCCTCCTACCTCAGCCTCTCAAAGTGCTGGCATGAGCCACCACACCCAACTATTAGGCACTTCAAAACTACACTGGTCAGCCAGGCACAGTGGCTCAAGTCCATAATCCCAGCACTTTGAGAGCCAGAGGCAGGTGGATCACTTGAGGCCAGGAGTTTGAGACCAGGCTGGCCAACATGACAAAACCCCATCTCTACTAAAAATACAAAAATTAGCCAGGTGTGGTGGTCCCTGACTATAATTCCAGCTACTGAGGAGGCTGAGGTGAGTGGATCACTTGAGCCTGAGAGGCAGAGGTTGCAGTGAGCCAAAATTGCTCCACTGCACTCCAGCCTGGGTGACACAGCAAGACTCTGTCTCAAAATAACAGAACAAAATGAAACAAACAAACAAAATCTAAACTGGTATAGCAAGGTTTTTATCTCCCAACCTCTGGAGCTTGTAATCTCATTGGGACATGTGCAGTAATTACCACTTCTTGTGCATCAGGTCCAGTTAATGTAATGTATCAATATAGTGAACCAATGTGATGTTACATTGAGGGTCCCGGAAATCAAGTCCTATTTGGACTATATTTTGACAGAGAACAGCAGAATTAACAGCATGATCCTGGAGAGAGATCCAAGATGGCCGATCACTAGCAGCTCAGGATTGCAGCTCCCAGTGAAAGCACAGAGAGCGAGTGGACACCACACCTTCAGGTGAATTTTTGTTGCCCACGGACCAGGACATTCCCAGCAGAGGAGCCCTTCGGGTCGCCAGCACGACCCTTTCAGCTGGCGCAGCTGTTTTGCGGGCACCTTGGCCCGGTGGCTCTTGGAATAAACGGGACTGGGTCTCCTTTTGGATGATGTTTGGAGCTCTGTGAAGGCAGAGCAGTCCATTCAGCTGATTGAAAAAGGGACTGAAGAGGGAAGCCAGACCGGAGACCCCCAGGCAGAAAAGCACCACGAATCTCAACACTGCTGTTTTAGCTGGCGTTGCGGATTGCCGCAGTGAAAATTACATAGATTCCGGAGCTGGGAATCAACAAGCTGGACATCCACTCAGAGACCTAATTTGAAAGTTGGTAATTACAAAGATGACAGATGGATAAAACCACAAAGATGAGAAGAAGCCAGCATAAAAAAACTGAGAACACTCAAAATCAGAATGTCTCTCCTTCTACAGAGGATGGTAGTTCCTCATCAGCAACAGAACAAGGCCTGATGGAAAACAAGTGCGAAGAACTAACAGAATCAGGCTTCAGAAGGTGGATAATAAGAAACTTCTGTGAGCTAAAAGAACATGTTCTAACCCAATGCAAAGAAACTAACAACTTTGAAAAACGGTTTGACGAAATGCTAACAAGAATGGACAATTTAGAGAGGAATATAAACGAATTAATGGAGTTGAAAAACACAATACAAGAAATCTGTGAAGTATGCACAAGTCTTAACAGTCGAATTGATCAAGCAGAAGAAAAGATATTAGAGGTCGAAGACCAACTTAATGAAATGAAATGAGAAGACAAGATTAGAGAAAAAAGGGTAAAAAGGAATGAGCAAAGTCTCCAAGAAATATGGGACTATGTGAAAAGACCTAATTTATGCTTAATAGGTATACCTGAATGTGACGAAGAGAATGAATCCAAGCTGGAAAATATTTTTCAGGATATTATCCAGGAAAATTTTCCTAAACTAGTAAGGCATGACAATACTCAACTCCAGGCAAAACAGAGAACCCCACAAAGATATTCCTCAAGAAGACCAACCCCAAGACACATAATTGTCAGATTTACTCGGATTGAAAATAAAGGAGAAAATACTAAGGGCAGCCAGAGAGAAAGGCCAGGTTACCCATAAAGGGAAGCCTATCAGACTCACAGCAGATCTCTCAGTAGAAACTCTACAATCCAGAAGAGAGTGGGGGTTAATATTTAACATCCTTAAAGAAAAAAACTTTTAACTCAGAATTTCATATCCAGCCAAACTAAGTTTTACAAGTTAAGGAAAAATAAAATTTTTTGTGAACAAGCAAGAACTCAGAGATTTCATCACCACCAGGCCTGTTTTACAACAACTTCTGAAAGAAGTACTATACACAGAAAGGAACAACCAGCATCAGTTATCCCAAAAACTTACCAAAAAGTAAAGAATATTACGACAATGAAGAATTTACATCAACTAACGGGCAAACAGCCAGTGAGCCTCAAATAACAGTATTAAATTCACATATATCAATATTAATCCTAAACTTAAATGGATTAAATGCCCCAAACAAAACATACAGTTAGACAAACTGAGTAAGAAATTAAAACCCATTGGTACGCTGTATCCAGACCTTTCTTATAGGCAAGGACACACAAAGACTTAACATAAAGGGATGGAGGAAGATTCACCAACCTAATGGAGAGCAAAAAAAAAAAAAAAACAAAAACATGATTTGAACTCAGACCTGGAACAAGCAAATTTAATAAATATTTACAGAACTTACCACCCCATATCCACAAAACATATATTTTTTTCAATATTATATCATACGCATTCTAAAAGTGATCACATAATAGGAAATAAATCACTTTTTAGTAATTGCATAGCATTTCACAGATTTAAATATCCTGAGGAATAGAGCAAGATTCTCGTTCTCTCTCCCTCTTTCTCTTTCTCTTTCTTTCTCTCTTTTCTTCTTCTTTCTTTCTCAAAAAAAAAAAAAAACTATACCTCTCTCTTTCTCTTTCTCTCTTAAACAAAATAAATAAAATAAATAAAAAAAAAAAAATCACGTCAGCTGCTTTCTGGAAAATGGATTGCCATTTTATAACCATCAAACTTCCCCATTTCCTCAACAAGAACAACAACAAAAAAAACAGGATGGTCCTGAGGCAGGATATAAATGTATGCTGAGGCAAGATGTAAATGACAGTCCTGAGGCAAGATGTACATGTAAATGTTGTCAAGCTCAGGTAAATGCAAACTGTTTCTGATCTTCCTTTCTGGTGGATATTGGAAGGTGCACATTTATTAGATCAATAGCTGCATAATGTGTTAGAGAGGTTATTCGCTTCATTCTAGTACAGGTTGAATATTACAAATCCAGAAATCCAAGATTTGAAACACTCCAAATCTGAAAATTTGGGGGCACTGATATGACACTCAAAGGATATGCTCATTGGAACAATTCAGATTTTGAAGTTTTGGATTTGGGATGCTCTAATGGTAAGTATAATGCCAATATTCCAAAACCCCAAGAAATAAAAACTATAAAACACTTATATTCCCTGGCATTTTGGATAAGCAATAACCAACCTGCATAGATAGCATATCCAGCACAGCAATTACAGTGTGGCTACCACTTAGTTAAGTTTGCAGTATCGTTCACCATCATCTGCCATGATCTATCTGATTTTGCAGGATCTAGAGTGGGAGATTAAAATGGGATATAATGAGCACTACCACCCTCACTTCCTTTCAGTCTTTTAAGTTTAGCATACCATTCTACCCATGAGGCAGTATTGTTTGTGATTTACCATCTTAGCCAGATTTATGGATAATGGAGTGGGGTATGGAAGAGCAATTCAAGGGCTTTCACTTGGCCTTTCCTACTACAATAGTCTATTTCATAGGTTTAGGAACTAATGCAGAGGTTTTCCCAGATACTAGGTATATACAACCTGATTATAGATTTGGGTACCAAATGTATGAGTCCATTCTCACACTGCTATAAAGAACTGCCCAAAACTGGGTAAGTTCCAAAGGAAAGAAGTTTAATTGACTCATAGTTTTCCTGGGCTGGGGAAGCCTCAAGAAATCTACAATCATGGCAGAAGGGGATGCAAACATGTCCTTCTTCACGTGGCAGCAGGAAGAAGAAGTGCCGAGCAAAGGGGACAAAAACCCTTATAAAATCGTTGGATCTCATGAGAACTCACTATCATGAGACCAGCATTGGGGTAACTGCCCCCATGATTCAATTACCTCCCACCAGGTCCCTCCCACAACATGTGGGGATTATGGGAACCACAATTCAAGATGAAATTTGGGTGGGGACACAGCCAAACCATATAATTCCACCTTGGCCCCTCCAAAATCTCATGTCCTCACATTTCAACACACAATCATGCCTTTTAAACAGTCCCCCAAAGTCTTATCTCATTCCAGCATTAAACAAGAAGTCCAAGTCCAGTGTCTCCTCTGAGACAAGGCAAGTCCCTTCCACCTATGAGCCTGTAAAATGGAAAGAAAGTTAGTACGGTGGTACAGGCATTAGGTAAATACACCCATATCAAATGGGAGAAATTGGCCAAAACAAAGAGGATACAGGCCTCATACAAGTCCAAAATCCAACTGGGCAGTCATTAAACCTTAAAGTTCCAAAATGATTTCCTTTGACTCCATGTCTCACATCCAAGTCATGCCTTTGCAAGAGGTGGGCTCCCACGACTTGGGCAGCTCTGTCCCTGTGGCTTTACAGGGTACAGTCCCTCTCCTGGCTGCTTTCACAGCTGGCATTGAGTGTCTGCAGCTTCTCCAGGCACACAGTGCAAGCTACCAGTGGATCTACCATTCCAGGATCTGGAGGATGGTGGCCCTCTTCTCACAGCTCGACTAACAGTGCCCCAGTGGAGACTCTGTGTGGGGGCTCTGACTCCACATTTACCTTTTGCAATGCCCCAGCAGAGGTTCTCCATGAGCGCTCTACTCTGCAATAAACTTCTGCCTGGACATCCAGGCATTTTCATAAATCCTCTGAAATCTAGGCAGAGGTTTCCAAACCTCAATTCTTGAACTCTGTGCACCCACAGGCCAACACCACATGTAAGCCACCAAGGATTGGAGGTTGAACCCTCTGAAGTAATGGCCTGAGCTGTACACTGGCCCCTGTTAACCACAGCTGAAGCCAAAGCAGCTTGGGATGCAGGGCACCATGTCCCAAGGCTGCATAGAGCAGTGGGCCTTGGACCCAGCGCATGAAACCATTTTTTTTCTCCTAGGCCTCTAGGCCTGTGATGGGAGGGGCTGCTGTGAAGGTCTCTGACAAGCCCTGGAGACATTTTCTTCATTGTCTTGGTGATCACCATTCGGTTCCTCATTACTTATGCAAATTTCTTCAGTGGGCTTAAATTTCTCCCCAGAAAATGGGTAATATATTTTTTCTACTGCATCGTCAGGCTGTAAATTTCCAAGCTTTTTTGCTCTGCTTCCTCTTGAACACTTTGCCACTTAGAAATTTCTTTCACTAGATACCCTAAATAATCTCTCTCAAGTTCCTAGTTCCATGGATCTCTAGGGTGGGGGCAATATGCTGCCAGTCTGTCTGCTAAAGCAGAGCAAGAATTACCTTTATTTCATTTCCCATCACATTTCTTACCTTCCTCTCAGACCACCTCAGCCTGAACTCCATTGTCCATACTATTATCAGCATTTTGGTCAAAGCCATTCAACAAGTCTCCAGGAAGTTTCAAAGTTTCCCCCATCTTCTTGTCTTTTGAGCCCTCTAAATCTCTAGGAAGTTCCAAACTTTCCCACATTTTCCTGTCTTCTTCTGAGCCCTCTAAACTGTTCCAACCTCTCTGCCTGTTACCCAGTTCCAAAGTCACTTCCACATTTTTGGGTATCTTTATAGCAGTACCTCACTCTCTGTGGTTCCAATTTACTGTATTAATCTGTTCTCACACTGCTACAAAGAACTGCCTGAGACTGGGTAAGTTTCAAAGGAAAGAAATTTAATTGACTCACAGTTCCACAGGGCTAGGGAAGCCTCAGGGAATTTACATCACAGCAGAAGGGGAAGCAAATGCGTCCTTCTTCACATGGCAGCAGGAAGGAGAAGTGCCAAGCAAAGGGGGCAAAGCCCCTTATAAAACCATCGAATCTCATGAGAACTCACTATCACAAGAACAACATAGAGATAACTGCCCCCATGATTCAGTTACCTCCCACCAGGTCCTTCCCATGAGACATGGGAATTATGGGAACTGCAACTCTAGATGAGATTTGGGTGGGGACACAGCCAAGCCATATCACCAAGGAAATGATTAACAGGTGTTGTCTGTGAAGACTTTGGACCCATTGTAAGAAAGACATGGGTCAGAACTACATTCATGTCTGACCTGTAGAATCCCTACTCTAATGATGAGTCTTTGATGGTGCTTTAGTTTTGGAACTTTTGATCTCCTTCTCAGCACTGTCATGGTAGTTCCAGCATATTACTTCATTCAACACAGACCATTATTTTTTCCAAGTACTTAAACACTATCCCTCTGTTAATTCTAACTTCAAGTCCCCTTGTCAGGCTGTTAAATATTGAGTTCTGGAAGAGTGTCCCCATATCAGCAAACACTCCTTTAACCAGATAAATATTCTAGCACCACAATTCCTGTTTCAGCATCCTCAAGGTACATTTGTAAGCAAGCACTCCCTATTCTTGTTCGTATGTACGAGTCTGATGCTACAGATTCTTTGATGAATAATCCTTTTCTACTCTTAGCAGAGCCAGCCCTTCCCCAGGTGGATCATGCTGAGACTTAACCCTAGTTGTTTGCCTACTGTCCAGGAGGGGTATGGGGAAAGATCTTGAGGAAGGCAGATATTGTTTTGGAGGTTTTCTGTGACAGTTCAGGCCCCTGCATAGTTTCTGCAAGGATGGGGCTGCTATTGTCTTCTAACAAGGGGGAACTTTTGCCCAGAATGTTCAAGGGGATCTAAGAGTTAAATGTTCTCGGGTGCATCTTCCCAGGTATCTGCATCCAAGACTCGTGGTTCCATTTCTCCCCTATCAGGGCCTGATTTTCATGGAGAAAACTTACTGAACTATAAAGTTAGCCATTGCTGAAGTTCTGCTACTCTTACAATACAGTACAGTCCTATGCCTGATCTTCAGCAGTTTGTTTTTCAGCTACAGTAGATGGCAGTCTTTTTTCTTTCTTTTTTGTTTTTGAGATGGAGTCTTGCTCTGTCACCCAGGCTAGAGTGCAATGGTGCCATCTCGGCTCACTACAACCTCCCCCTCCCAGATTCAAGTAATTCTTGTACCTCAACCTCCCAAGTAGCTGGGATAACAGGTGCCTACCACCACACCCAGCTAATTTTTGTATTTTTAGTAGAGATGGAGTTTTACTATGTTGACCATGCTGGTCTCGAACTCCTGACTTCAGGTTATCTGCCTGTCTTAGCCTCCCAAATGCTGGGATTACAGGCATGAGCCACCGTGCCCTGCCGACAATCTTTTTAAATGCTGCTGAAGAGCCTTCTGACTTCACATCTTGCCTTAAACTGGTAACTGTCTCACCTGAGCCTGTCATTTTCTCTCATGCATCAACAGCATCTGGCAACAATAAATTAATTCTGCAGTCCCTTAAATAATTGCTTCTTCTGAATTGTACAAGCCAATGTGACCCCTTTCAGCTATATTCAATTCTAATTTTCCACAGGCACATATTTCACTAATGGCAACGATACAGCATACCAGGCACTAACAACACTTCCCTTACGATCAGTAATAGGGTCCTTATTGCCATCTGGCCAGCAAGTGATTGAATTCCAAATCTCATCCTTAGCCTCTATTTCCTAGGACTATTACCAGTTCCAAATGTCTTAAGTAGGGTTATTCAGAAGCAGAATATGAAATGAAAACTATAAAACACTTATATTCCCTGGCATTTTGGATAAGCAATAACCAACCTGTATAGATAGCATATCCAGCACAGCAATTACAGTGTGGTTAAGTAATCTATTAAGGAAATGCTCCCAGGAGAAATTGGAAAATGAATACGAGAAGCAGGATCATGGAGGGAAAATGCAAAGCAAGGGTGCAATCTCAAGCAAAGTTCCATGGTGGGTAGCTGCAGCCTGATCCCACAGGGGAATTTCAGAATATAAATTATGCCTCAGAGTTTGTCCTGACTTGTTGCAAGGGATCTGGGCTTTCATACTTCCACACCACTCAGTCACTGGCTGAGACCCACCCATCTCAGTGTGGGTGGATGTAAATTCTAATGCACTTCTGACTCCAGTAGCCAAGAGCTTGTTTGCAGGATAAAATCCAAATTCCTTTTCATGGTTTGCGTCTATCTCCTGGTCAAGCCTCCTTTCCAACTTTATTTTTGTTAACTACCCACCTTACACTCTAGTCTCAAACTTAGAACCTCTCAGCCCAGATATTTCCTCTGAGCAGCAGACGTGTGTACACAAACGACATCCCTCTGTGGATGTCTCGTAGGCATCTCAGATTTTTTATTTTACTTATTTTATTTTATTTTGTGAGATGAAGTCTCACTTTTTCGCCCAGGCTGGAATGCAGTGGGGTGATCTTGGCTCACTGCAAACTCTGCCTCCTGGGTTCAAGAACTTCTCCTGCCTCAGTCTCCCAAGTAGCTGGGATTATAGGCGTGCTCTACCACAGCTGGCTAGTTTGGTACTTTTTTTTTTTTTTTTTTTTTTTCATTTTTTCCTCCTCCCTCCCTAGTTTGGTATTTTTAATAGAAACAGGGTTTCTCCATGTTGGCCAGGCTGGTCTCCAACTCCCAACCTCAGGTGATCCACCCACCTTGGTCTCCCTAAGTGCTGGGATTACAGGCGTGAGCCACCATGCCTGGCAATTATTATTACTATTTTGAGACAGTCTCACGCTGTTGCCCAGGCTGGAGTGCAATGGCATGATCTTGGCTCACTGCAACCTCCACCTCCTGGGTTCAGGTGATTCTCCTGCCTCAGGCCCCTGAGTAGCTGGGATTATAGGCGTGCTCCACCACGCCTGGCTAGTTTTGTACTTTTAATAGAGACAAGGTTTCTCCATTTTGGCCAGGCTGGTCTCCCACTCCTGACCTCAGGTGATCCTCCCGCCTCAGCCTCCCTAAGGGCTGGGATTACAGGCGTGAGCCACCGTGCCTGGCCATTATTGTTATTATTATCATTATTATTTTGAGACAGAGTCTCACTCTGTCGCCCAGGCTGGAGTGCAATGGCACAATCTCGGCTCACTGCAACCTCTGCCTCCCAGGTTCAAGTGATTCTCCTGCCTTGGCCTCTCGAGTAGCTGAGATTACAGACACCCACCACCATGCCCAGCTAATTTTTGTATTTTTAGTAGAGACAGAGTTTTACCATGTTGGCCAGGCTGGTCTTGAACTCCTGACCTCAGGTGATCCAGCCACTTTGGCCTCCCAAAGTTCTGAGATTACAGGCATGAGTCACCATGGCTGGCCTTTGTTTTTTTGTTTTTGTTTTGTTTTGTTTTGTTTGTTTGTTTGTTTTGAGATGAAGTTTTGCTCTTGTTGCCCAGGCTGCAGTGCAATTGTGCGATCTCAGCTCATTGCAACCTCTGCCCCCTGGGTTCAAGTGATTCTCCTGACTCAGCCTCCTGAGTAGCTGGGATTACAGGCCTGCATCACCACGCCTGGCTATGTTTTTTTTTTTCTTGAGACAGAGTTTCACTCTTATTGCCCAGTCTGTAGTGCAGTGGCGCAATCTCGGCTCACTGCAATCTCCATCTCCTGGGTTCAAGCGATTCTCCTGCCTCAGCCTTCCTAGTAGCTGGGATTACAAGCATGTGTCACCACACCCGGCTAATTTTGTATTTTTAGTAGAGATGGGGTTTTTCTCTATTTTGCACAGACGGGTCAACCTCAGGTGATCCGCCCGCCTCAGCCTCCCAAATTGTTGAGATTACAGGAATGAGCCACTGCGCCCGGCCTGGCCTTTGTTATTTTTTTTTTTTTTTAATTTTTTTAGAGACGGGGTCTCACTATATTTCCCAGGCTGGTTTTGAACTCCTGGGCTCAAATGACTGAGATTATTGGGGTAGGGGGAAGAAAAAAAAAAGAGAGAGATTATTATATGACAACTTACTATTTTTGTTTTACTTCAAGACTTTTTACTTGTTTCTTTTTTCAGCAGTAGCTTTGTTGAGATATAATTTGCATAACCATAAAATTCACCCTTTTAAAGTGTACAATTCAGTGTATTTTTTAATATTCAGGGTTGTACAACCATCGCCACTATCTAATTTTAAAACAGTTGGTTCTTTTTAAAACTTTTGATGTGCAGGGCGCCGTGGCTAACTCCTGCAATCCTAGCACTTTGAAAGGCCGAGGTGGGTGGATCACCTGAGGTCAGGAGTTCAAGACCAGCCTGGCCATCATGGCGAAACCCTATCTTTAAAAAAAAGAAGAAAGAAAGAAAAAAAAACTTTTGATGCTAAAATTTTCAAATCACGTTCTTTATCTCCTCAAAAGTAGTAAGTGCCAGGTGCAGTGAGTGGCTCATGCCTTTAATCCCAGAACTTTGGGAGACCAAGGCGGGCGGATCACCCATGCCAGCCTGGCCAACATGGTGAAACCCTGTCTCTACTAAAAATTAGCCGGGCATGGTGGCACATGCCTATAATCCCAAATACTTGGGAGGCTGAGGCAGGAGAATCACTTGAACCTGCTGAGGTTCCAGTGAGCTGAGATTGCACCATTGCACTCCAGCCTAGGTGACACTGCGAGACTCCGTCTCAAAAAAAAATATTAATTAACTTTAAAAAGTAGTATGCATGGTGATTTTATTTTATTTTTTTTTAATTTTGGGGTTTTTTTTTTTTTTGAGACAGAGTCTTGCTCTGTCACCACGTGCCAGGCTGGAGTGCAGTGGCGTGATCTCGGCTGACTGCAACCTCTGCCTCCCAGGTTCAAGCAATTCTCCTGCCTCAACCTCCGCGTAGCTGGGACTACAGATGCGCGCCACCA
>PVKP010031432.1:0-26977 GCA_004027715.1 Plecturocebus donacophilus | reverse complement strand
CAGGACAAAACTGTTTCACCTTTGCTGAATTACTGGCCTCCAGCCCACAACAGACACACAAATCCAGATCCATCTACCCACATAGATACATGGCCAAGGAGTGGACCCTTTGCCGTCATAATGGATCCTAACCCCAGAACTGTGAAGTGGCCATGTTTTAACCTTGCAGACCAATGAGCCATAAAGTTCTGTCTGTCTGCAAAGAGAGAAAAATAAAGTGTTAAACAAAAATTAGCAGAGACAGAAGTGGAGAAAGAAGGCTGTCTAAATGTCTGGGGGCTTTCCATTTCTGACTTACAGCCATTTTCTGAAGCTCAGCTGCATTCCCACCCTTGTGTTAGCCTGAGACACCTCTGTATCCTTCCAGTGAATTATTGCCCCTCACCCTTTTTCTCCTTAAGTTACTTTGGTTTCTGTTACTTACAACCACAAAATCCTAACTAATACAAATCGCATTCAGCAGTTTCAACAAAGCTCATTTTACATCAACAGTAGCTCCCTCATGCACCTACTAAGCTTGGGTGCTGCAAAAAGAGAGAAGCAGCACATCTGTAGAGTCAGTTCCAGAGCAACACTAGTTCTTAGAGGCAGGTGTTCTTTAATTCCCTAGTCGGAGTATTTTCCTTAAAGTCACTTGAATGATAACTGAGCAGTTTCCCTGTTCTCTGCTCACCAAATTTTCCTGAATAAGAAGTTTCCTTTCTTGGCACTGTGCCTAAGACTCAAACATCCGGGAGTGATGCTTCTGAGCCTTTTCTGGCCTCTATTTTCAGAAATCTGCATTCAACTGCTAACATCCCCTGCTTGTTACGGGTCCTCACATTTTATGACACAGACTTTTCCTCGGGCCTTGCTTTTCTTCATATCTCATTTCCCTCCTTTTTAAAAACCACCCACAGAGTTGATATTCTGTTGTCATGTATTATTTATTGTTTAGAACTTCCAAAATCCACATATAATTTTTTAGAGGAAGTGGGGTTTTTATTCTTTTTGTCACAGACCTAGAATTTAAGCCAATTGGTCTCAAACCTCTTTTTCCTAAGAATTCCCTTTGTTACCTAATTAACCAGAACCCACTTTTTGAATTATAGGCAGATTCATGATGGGAACACTCTAGGAGGAATTTCTAGGGTTTGTAGGAACCTCAGGTGTGACCTAGCATTCATCCCTTTATTAAGTGAGTTGAAAAGGTATAAAGATGGTGAAGAGGTAAATCAGATTCCCATAGCTGAGAATTACCCCAATGGCTAGGGATATTTGTATGAGAACTATTTTTGTGCATTCACCCTTCTATAAGACTCAGAAGAGAAATCAGCTTTCTTAATTTTTTGTACTTTAGTGCTTTCCTTAGAATAAGTATTGAAGTCAGTGGCTCTTAATTATTTGTTTTGTGTACGCTACACTGCAGAACTCAAATAGATCATCTCTCATGATTATTCTGTAAGATCTGTGTTCTTTTCTCAGTAGTTACTTTCGTTAAGATTTGTATTATGATAGTCTATTTTGGGAAAATTCCGAGGATTTTAGTGTGTCTTAATTTCTTTACTACCCAGCACTGCAAAGAATCTATCCCCTTGTGTAAAATGAGTGTGAGGGAAGTCTGGACATGCCCATCCCAGGTGGGAGTAACTAAGCCCAGTACTTTACTAGATAAGTAACAGGTGTGAAGTGTTGTCAAAAGGCTCTTCTCTTTGACAGCTGAATTGAGCCATAAAATTTTTAAATAATTTATGCAAGTCTGCGGGAGCCCAGATATAGATTGTTAATCCAAGGCTCAGAATGCGCTAGTGTTGATTTCACAGTGAAATGCTTAAAAGTTAATTTTTGTATTGTGTCTCTTATCTTTGGCCAAGGTGAAAATATTCAGATTGCCCCACAAGTCAAAATTAATTTAGTAAACTATTACCCATAGACTTAACTTGTTCTGTTTGCGCTTAAGTACAATCAGAGTTTATCGTAATCATATGTTTCTATTTACATTTTAAAATAATACAAGATGGCCAAGATCAGGGTTAAGAAACCTTTAAAATATCTTTAATTTCAGCTTAACTGCTAAGTTTGCATACTCTTCTTGTAAGCTGGATTTTTTCTCCTCAAAAACAGAGAAGCAAAGCAACATGTGGTTTGTTAACGTTCATTGCTCTTCTTAGCCTGTTTTGCATTAGGAGGTTATAGAAACCTAAAACTGAAAGCTCCATAAAGAAAAACCTTACAGGGAAGGGAAGAAATAGAGAAAAAAGACATCTGAGACTCAGCCCTTTTCCTGCATCTGCCCTGAAAATACATTCCAGTGTAAAATGTGCATCCTTGGTAGTTGAAAGTAGAAAGAAGAGAATAAATATTTAAAACACACACGCACACACACACACACACACACACCCCCCAGCGAGACATGGTGGTTCATGCTTGTAATCCCAACACTTCGGGAGGCCAAGGCAGGAAGATTGCTTGAGCCCACAAGTTCAAGATCAGCCTGGACAAGACAGTGAGACCCCTGTCTCTACCAAAAAATACGAAAATTAGCCCAGCATGGTGGTGTGTGCTTGTGGTCCCAGCCACTTGGGAGGCTGAAGTGGAAAGATTGCTTCAGCCCCGGAGTTTGTGGCTGCAGTGAGCTTTGATTGTGCCACTGCACTCCAGCTTGGACAACAGAATTAGACCCTGTCTCAAAAAAAAAGGAAAAAAAGAAAAAAAAGAAATATATATGTATTTATACCTATAAAGTACTCCAGTTAAGTAGACCTTCTATTTCCCCTTTAAAAACTATCTAAAATGTAAGCCATCTGAGAAAAAACACAAACAGAAAGCTAAAAATGTCCATTCATTCCAGGCCATTCTGTAAATTAACTGTCACACCTGTTGTCAGGCTTCTAGGAGTAGCATGGCAACAGTCCCAGCCCATTTTCTTCTAATTGCTCCTAGCAATGTTGATGGCAACAGCGAGTATTTTCCTCACAAACACAGAAAATTTGCAGTATAGATAATGCACTAGCAGTTGTCTTGAATTATTTTTCCCCTTAAAATTCCGCTATTGATTCAATTTGTTATTACATAGCCTCAGCATCATAATGCCTGGATGTTTCTGTTACAGGCTTTCAAGGATCCCAAATATTTATGTGTGTGATCGTCATATTTATTCTCCCTAAGAACTCTCTTAATTAGGTATGAGAAACAGAATGACAAGCATTTTTCTGTAGATTTTAATTTGCCTGACTGTATGGGGGAAAAAAACACTTCATGAAAAGTAATCATAGGAATCAGTTGCATGTTAGGGAAAGGCAAGAAGATGATCATAAATGTTGCTTGTATAGGAGTTTGCTCTCCTCTTTTTTTTTTTTTTTTTTTAAGATGGGGTTTCACCATGATGGCCAGGCTGGTTTTGAACTCCTGACCTCAGGTGATCCACCCACCTCAGCCTCCCAAAGTGCTAGGATTACAGGCATGAGCCACTGCGCTTAGCCTGCTCTCCTCTTTTATCCATTTAAAGCAGTTGTCTAGCCATATCACTGGATTATTTCAAAAAATCTTTAGACTGTTCAGCTCCTAAAAATGTGATGTCATAAAATGATTTCCTAAATTTGTCTTCTCTACATTGCTCCCACCAAACATACTTTTCCAATAGGTAGAAACATTTAAGAGATTCCTGGAATCTTGTTAGAATTTCTTGAAAGGGAAGCTGAAAAGTTCAGAAATGGTTGACCATGGAAATGTGATCTAGTCTATTATAAAAGTAACAATGTACTCAGCAGTCTTAAATTGGAACTAGAGTTTGTGGTAAGTAAAAATGTTTGGTCTTCAGCAGGAAGTAGGTTGTCTTTGCTAGCCCATGTGATTTGAGTTCTAATAGTCTCCTATTATTTGAGCTCATCTGCAGTGAATTTTTGGGGGGTACATATTGTTAGAATTGACCAGATATGGCCGAGCGTGGTGGCTCACACCTGTAATCCCAGCACTTTGGGAGGCCAAGGTGGGTGGATCACCTGAAGTCAAAAGTTTGAGACCAGCCTGCCCAACATGGCGAAATGCATTCTCTACTAAAAATACAAAAAATTAGCCGAGTATGGTGGCAGGTGCCTGTAGTCCCAGCTACTCTGGAGGCTGAGGCAGGAAAACTGCTCGAACCCAGGAGGAAGAGGTTGCAGTGAGCTGAGATTGTGCCACTGTACTCCAACTTGGGCGACAAGAGTGAAACTCCATCTAAAAAAAAAAATGATAGTAATTGCCCAGATATGCTGCAATAGATTATTAATTCTATTGCTTTTTTTTTCATTTGTTGAAACTGAAAGATTTTAGTTAAAAAAAAGAAAATTAATGAAAAATGTACTATAGTCCTGTAAGTTGAGCTATAATCAATTTTGTCTGAAAGGTTTATTAATGGCTGCATTACTTCATTGCCTTCAGGATATCATGTGAGATACATTCAGTAGAATACATTACACACAAACTATAAACTGAACCATTCTCATGGTCTCACTTTTGTTCAGTATAATCTGCATTTAAGTAGAAGAGGTGATGGTTGGGTTGCTGAACCCATCCAAGAATGTTGTCTTTGAGTAAGTGCTTAGTATGAATTGATACTAGTAATGCCTAATAGGCAACAGAGAACTATTATGTAAAGATCTTCAGATACAGGCTAGTTTTGTTGTATTTGGACAATAAAATGATTTTGTATCTATAGAAATTAAAATGGTACAATGAACTTTTTCAGAGAGCTCAGGGTGTCATTTGTCTGATTATCTCCAGGGCTGTTACATGTTTTGGCCTTTATGCTGTGTAACTCTTTGGTCCTAAAGGCCAGCAAAGCCAAAATATTATCACTGAGCTCCCCTGAGAGACTGACAGTCATTGCTTCATTTCTGGCTGAAAAAATATGGTATTAAAAATTTCTAGGCCATGACTAGGCACAGTGGCTCATGCCTGCAATCCCAGCACTTTGGGAGGCCAGGGTGGGAGGATGGCTTGAGGCCAGGAGTTCAATATCAGGTTAGGCAATGTGGTGAAACTCTAGCTCTACTAAAAATACAAAAAATTAGCCACGGTGGTGACATACACCTGTAGTCCCAGCTACTCAGCAGGGCTGGGATGGGAGGATCACTTGAGCCAGGGAGGTCAAGGCTGCAGTGCGCCATGATTGTACCACCACACTCTAGCCTGGAGGACAGAGCAAGACCCTGTCTCAAAAAAAATAGAAAGAGAGGAAAGAAAGGAAAGGAAAGAGGAAAGAAGGAGAAAGAAAGAAAAGGAAGAAAGGAAGGAAGGAAAGAAAGAAAATAAATGAGACCAGGCATGGAGGCTCACACCTGTAATCCCAACAATTTGAGAGGCTGACATGAGAGGATCACTTGAGGCTAGGAGTTCAAGACCAGCCTGAGCAACATAGCGAGAAACATCTCTATTAGAAATAAATAAATAATACTTTTTGTAAAAAGAGAATGATATCATTAGATTTGTGGTGTCCAGTGAAGAATTAACATAGGGATGGGCAGAGCTGAGGGAGTGAGTTAGGCTGCAGTTGTGTCTGGGGTGGGGAGATGGGCAGGCGGCAGCCGTAGGGGCAGGGAGGAAAGATATGAGCATGCTTCGTTTTACTGCACATTGCTGTATTATGCCTCACAGATACTGCGTTGTGGCAATCCTGCGTCGAGCAAGTCTACCAGAGCCATTTTTTCTGATAGCATGTGCTCATTTTGTGTCTCTTTGTCACATTTTGGTAATTCTAGCAATATTTCAAGCTGTTTCATGATTTTTATATCTGTGATAATCTGTGGTCAGTGATCTTTAATGTTACTATTTTAATTGTTTTGGGGCCTCATGAACTGTGCCCATATAAGACAGAAAATTTAATCGATAAATGTTTTGTGTGTTCTGACTACTCTCCCAGATGGCCTTTTTATCTTTCTCTTCCTCCTTGGCTTTCCACATCCCCTGAGACATAGCAATATTGCAGTTAGGCCAGTTAATATCCCTACAGTGGCCTGTGTGTTCAAGTGAAAGGAAGAGGCACACATCTTTCACTTTCAATCAAAAGCTAGAAATGATTAAGCTTCGTGAGGAAGGCATGTCAAAAGCTGAGAGAAGCCCAAAGCTAGGCTCTTGTGCCAAACCAGCTAGCCAAGTTGTGTCTGCAAAGGAATACTTCTTGAAAGTAATTAAAAATGCTAATTCAGTGAACATAAATGATAAGAAAGCAAAACAGATTTATTGCTGATAGAAAGTTTTAATGGTCTGGGTAGAAGATCAGACTAGCCACAACATTCCTTTAAGCCAAAGCCAAATCTAGAGCAAGGCCCAACTCTCTTCCATTCTATAAAGGCTGAGAGAGGTGAGGAAGCTACAGAAGAAAATTTTGAAGCTGGCAGAGGTTGGTTCATGAGGTTTCAGGAAAGAAGCCATCTTTCGAACATAAAGTGCAAGGTGAAGTAGCAAGTGCGGATGGAGAAGCTGCAGCAACGTATCTGGAAGATCCAGCTGAGATCACTGATGAAGGGGGCTACACTAAACAACGATTTTCAATGCAGTTGAGTTCCTATATTGGAAGAAGATGCCATCTAGGTTTTTTATAGCTTGAGAGGAGAAGTCAATGCCTCGCTTTCAAGCTTTGAAAGACAGGCTGCTCTCTAGTTAGGAGCTGATGCAGCTGGTGACTTTAAGTTAAAGCCAATGCTCACTGACCATTCAAAAAATTCCAGGACCCTTAAGAATCATGTAAACCTACTCTGTCTGTGCTCTATAAATGGAACAACATCCAGATGGCTTCTGGATGACAGCACATCTTTTTATAGCATGGTTTACTATTTTAAGACCACTGTTGAGAAATACTATTAGAAAAAAAAAAGATTTCTTTAAAAATATTACTGCTCATTGACAAGGCACCAGGTCACTCAGGAGCTCTGATCGAGATGGACAAGATTAATGTTATTTTCCTGCTTGTGAATACAACATCCATTCTGCAGCCCATGATCCATAGAGTAGTTTCATCTTTCAAGTCGTATTTTAAAAATACATTTCTTAAGGCTATAACCGCCTTAGATAGTGATTCCTCTGGTGGATCTGGGCAAAGTAAACTGAAAACTTTCTGTAAAAGGATTTACCATTCCAGATGCCATTAAGAACATTCATGATTCATAGGAGGATGTTAAAATATCAACATTTTGAAGAAGTTGATTTCAATTATCATGGAAGACTTTGGGCAGTTCAAGACTTCAGTGGAGGATGTAACTGCAGAAATATCAAGAGAACTGGAATTGGAAGTGGAAGCCAGGTAAGGTGGCTTACACCTGTAATTTCAGCTACTTGGGAGGCTGAGGTGAGAGGCTCAGGCCAGGAGTTTGAAGCCAGCCTAGGCAACATAGTGAGGTGACATCTCTCTCTCCCTCTCTTTTTTCTCTGTCTTTCTTTCTTTTCTTTTTCTTTTTTTTTTTTTTTTTTTTTTTTTTTTGGTGAGACAGGGTCTAGCTTTGTCACCCAGGCTAGAATGTGTGGTGGCACAATCTCAGTGACCTCTGTCTCCCAGGCTCAAGTGATCCTCCTGCCACAGCCTTCCAAGTAGCTGGGACTATAGGTGTGTACTACCATGCCTGGCTAATTTTTGTTTTGTTTTGTTTTGTTTTGTTTTGTTTTGTAGAGATGGGGTTTTGCCATGTTGCCCAGGCTGGTCTTGAACTCCTGAACTCAAGTAATCTACCCATCCTAACTTCCCAAAGTGCTGGGATTACAGGCATGAGCAACTGCATCAAGGCCCCACCTCTTTAAAAAAATTTTTAAATTAGCCAGGCATGGGGCACATGCCTATAGTCCTAGCTACTTGGGAGGCTGATACAGGAGGATTGCTTGAACCCAGGAGTTCAAGGTTGCAGTGAGTTATGGTGGTGCTACTGCACTCTAGCCATGGTGACAGAGCAAAATCCTGGCTTAAATTTAAAAAAAAGTAGAACCTGAAGATGTGACTGAATCGCTGTGATCTCATAATCAAATTTTAACAGATGAGGAATTGCTTTTTTTTTAAGAGACAGAGTCTCACTCTGTTACCCAGGCTGGAGTGCAGTGGCACGATCTCGGCGCACTGCAACTTTTGCCTCCTGGCTTCAAGCGATTCTCCTGCCTCAGCCTCCCGAGTATCTGGGACTACAGGTGCCTGCCACCACGCCTGGCTAACTTTTGTATTTTTAGTAGAGATGGGGTTTCGCAGTGTTGGGCAGGCTAGTCTCGAACTCCTGACTTCAAATGATCCACCCATCTCGGCCTCCCAAAGTGCTGGGATTACAGGCATCAGCCACCATGCCTGGCCTGAGGAACTGCGAAATGAGCAAAGAAGGTGGTTTCTTGATGGATTCTACTCCTGGTGAAGATGCTGTGAACATTGCTGAAATGACAACAAAGGATTTATAATATTACATAAACTTAGTTGATAAAGCAACAACAGAGTTGAGAGGACTGACTCCAATATGGAAAGAAATTCTACTGTGGGTAAAATGCTATCAAACAGCATCACATGCTACAGAGAAATCTTTCGTGAAAAAAAGAGGCAATTGATGCAGCAAACTTCACTGATTTCTTATTATAAGAAATTGTCACAGCCATCCCATCCTTGACCAACTACCACCCTGATCACTCAGCAGCCACCAACATTGAGATAAGACCCTCCACCAACAAAATGATTACAGCTTATTGAAGGCTCAGATAATCGTTAGCATTTTTAGCAATAAAGTATTTTTAATTAAGGTATGTACATTGCTTTTTTAGACATTGTGCTATTGCACATTCAGTAGACTATACTGTAGCATAAACATAACTTTTCTATGCACTGGGAAATTAAAATATTTGCTTTACTGCAGTAGCCTGGAAGTGAACTCACAATATCTCTGAAGTGCCTGTACAGAGTCAATAGATTTTTTTTTTTATGTTTAAATTTTGTTATTATTCTTTTTTTAGACAGTGTCTCGCTCTGTTACCCAGGCTGGAGTACAGTGGTGCGATCAGAGCTCACAGCAGCCTCCAACTCCTGGGCTCAGGTGATCCTCCCACCTCAGCCTCCTGCTTAGCTGGGACTATAGGTGCATGCCTCAGTGCCTAGTGGAGAAAATTTAGAAGATAGAAAGATCTAGTACGTAACCGAATGAGGATAGGCAAGAAGGAGGGTATTCTGAGTAAAGGAGGCGTCTGTGATGACTGGGTTTCTAGTTTACTCAGAGTATTAGTGGTCTCATAAACAAACTTGGAATAGAAGAGGAAGGAGGATATTTGTTTAGAGGTAGGTGGAATGTGATTTAGAAATTCAGGCTTTCTAAAGAGATTTCAAGTTAGTCAATTAGTTTGAATTTGTATCAGATCTTTTTTTCTGGTTAACCATTTTCATATCAGATCTTATAAGCCAAAAAGAGCAAATGACCTAAACAATAAATTTTATTTATTTATTTTTAATTTTTATGGGTACATAGAAGGTGTATATATTCATGGGGTACATGAGATATTTTGATACAGGTTTGCAGTGTGTAGTAATCATATCATGGAGACTGGGGTATCCATCCCCTCAAGCGTTTATCCTTTGTGTTACAAACAATCCAATTATACTCTTTTAGTTATTTAAAAATGTACAATTATTATTGACTATAGTTACCCTGTTGTGCTATCAAATAATAGGTCTCATTCATCCTTTCTAACTATTCATTCTTTCTTTATTAAAACTGGAACATTGAAACTCCAATGAGTTGACTCACTTTTCAAAATCCAAATAAAAATTAAAACAAAAAACAGAATCAATGGACTGATAATTAAGACTTAGAATGCACCAGGTTCTGAGTCAGGTTCTGTGGAGGATAAAATATGAACAAGACAGTCCTTCACCACTCCACAGATATCTATTGAGAATCCTCTAAATGCCAGGCAAAGTATCCACTCTGTCTAATGCACCAGGCCAAAGTATCTCAGCACTTTGGACATATCATTAAACAAAACAGACAAGATCCCTTCCCTAGTCCCTCTACAATCCAGCACAAACTCAGTATTCAAGAAATTAAAGCTCCAAACATAAAGGAGAAAAGAAATATGAAAAGTAACTTGGATCAAAAGACAGTTACTTATTAGAGCTGTGTGTGACTCAAGTTCAGCAGAACAATTTGAATTCCAAATCTTGGCCTTGGTACAGTCTAATTAAAGCTTATAAACCAGTCTTCACTACAAAATCACCTCCTTTAAATTCCTACAGTTGCAGAAAGGGTATTGGGATCTCAGATAAGATAAAGAAATGTTATGGAAAGCTTTGCTGGCTGTTTTCTTCTTCCAGGAGGTGCTGGCTGCTTGAAATAATTCTTTACTGACACCTCTCTAAGAGCACCTTGGTTAGTTATAGCACATGGTAACTGTTAAAAGCTGGCATGCCCACACTTCCCCTGTGGAGAACCAACCATCCTAGTTGGTGGAGAGTTTAAATATCAAAAGAAAATACCTGGTTAGCAAAATAGTTTTGAGCATGTAGTTCATGAAACAAAGCAGCAAACATTCTATAATTTAAAAATTTAGGTGGGTGCTCATGCCTATAATCACAGCTACTTGAGAGGCTGAGATGGGAGGATCACTTGAGCCTGGGAGGCAGAGGCTTCAGTGTACTGATTGTGCCACTGCACTCCAGCCTGGGTGACAGAGCAAGAGCCTGTCTCTAAAGAATTTTTTTTTTTTTAAATTTAAGATGGAGCAATAGCTATTATTTCAAAGTTTTTTATAAAACACTAACTACTAGATTGCACACCTCCACTTAACATACTAGCTTTCCAATGACACTGTGATCTCTACAATAGGAGTTAGTTGGGTAGTTCTCCCACATGGATTACATTTCAACCTAAGAATCATGTGCTTACCTCTTTCATAGTGATGGGCCCTGAGCCATTTTTTGTTTTGTTTTGTATTGTTTTGTTTTTTATTTATTTGAGATGGAGTTTCTCTCATGTCACCCAGGCTGGAGTGCAATGGTACAGTCTCAGCTCACTGCAACCTCTGCCTCTCAGTTCAAGCAGTTCTCCCGCCTCAGCTTCCTGAGTTGCTGGGATTACAGGCACCCGCCACCATGCCTGGCTAATTTTTGTATTTTTAGTAGAGACAGGGTTTCACCATGTTGGCCAGGCTGGTTTTGAACTCCTGACCTCAGGTGATCCGCCCACCTCAGCCTCCCAAAGTGCTGGGATTATAGGCATGAGCCACCACGCCCGGCCACTGAGCTCTTTAATACTACATGTAAATAGTGTAATATTTGTAAATACTCTATTTTAAAGGTGAATATCAACAGGAAGATAAAGTTTGAGTTTAGAAGCCCAGTATGGTGGCTCATGCCTAAAATCCCAGCACTTTGGGAGGCTGAGGCCAGCAGATCACCTGAGGTCAGGAGTTTGAGACCACCCTGGCCAACATGGTGAAACCCCATTTCTCCTAAAGATGCAAGAATTAGCTGGACGTGGTGGCACACACCTGTGATCCCAGCTACTTGGGAGGCTAAGACAGGAGAATTCCCTGAAACTGGGAGGTGGAGGTTGTAGTGAGCTGAGATCACACCATTGGACTCCAGCCTGAGTAACAGAGTGAGACTCTGTCTCGCAAAAAAAAAACAATTTGAGCTTAGAAATGTGAGTCCTTCAGGTTACTTTGTCTCCCATGGGCAGTGAAAAAAATGGCAATTCCAAGTAAGAGCTTAGTTACATCAGGGCTGAGCTGTTGGTTGTCCTTCAAGTAAACCATGGAAATACTACTCATTTAGGAATATTTGGGTCCTTCCTGCCACCCCTTCCACTGCCCCTACCCATGCTGTACACACTGGGCAGCCACAAGTCCAGTTTATTCACCCTGAGAAATCACACCCTCAGACACACTGACTGTCTTCTCTCCCCTTGATACTGGAGCAGCTTTGAGACTTTTCCCATCTGGTTTCTTTGCAGGGTTTTCTCTACCCTCCCTCTAATTAGGGCATAAATATGATCATGTCACTCTTCTCTGCTTAAGCTTCTGTGGCTCTCCACTACCACTAAAATAACTTGGCGTCTTTCTGATGGCTTATGCAGCCACTCACAGCCTGGGTCTGGCTGCCTTTGGGCAGTCTCCAGCCTCTCCCTCCTGTGTTCCAGCTCTTTTGGCCCTCAAACTTTGACTGGCTCAGCCTCGACTAGGCCCTCTTCCCTATCGCAACCCCACTCTGATCAACTACTTTTAGTCCTTAAAACTACAGCTTAAATGTCACCCCACCTTCACAGTTACTGAATCTTCACTTCTTACCAGAACTGATATATCAGTATTTCCTTTTATTCCCATATTAGAATTTAACCACACCTCAAATATTCCTATAATCACCATGTATCATGGTTTGTTCTGTAGTTCAGAAAACTAGACTAGCCATTTATTTTCCTCACTCATTTTGTGTATTTTTCTGTCTTCTTTTTGGAATAAATCAAGATATAGAATATGAATTTAGAATGTGAAGCCTTAAGTCAAGGGAAAGGTCTAGGTGCAACATTGGTGCCTTCAATAAGTAATACCCTGCAACTCAACCAAAGAATCTATCAGTGAATCCATGGATGGATGCATGAGGGATCAGACTGCCCCTGCCCCAGTATGTCTGGCTCTATGTAAATGTGGGACTGGTGACACCCTCCTTCTCACAGTTTTGTAAGTAAATGCAACAGAGAGTCCACTCTTGAGGCTTGTGACTGGGAGGAAGAAGGCATGGAGAGGAAGTACACATTCATTTACCTTCTTGTGCCTACTAATACTTAAATTTGGAATGTTAATTTCTGCTTTCAAACTGTTCTTCCATATATTAATACTGTAGTATATTTTCTTTATTTTTTTCAACCATTTACAAAATTTTACATGAGCATTATAAAAGGAGGCTGGGCGTGGTGGCTCATGCCTGTAATCTCAGCACTTTGAGAGGCTGAGGCAGGTGGATTGCTTGAGCTTAGGAGTTCAAGACAGTCTGGGCAACATGATGAAACCCTATCTCTACAAAAACAAAAATAAAAAACAGCCTGGTATGGTGGTGTGCACCCGAAATCCCAGCTACCCGGGAGGTTGAGGCTGCAGTGAGCCGAGATTGTGCCCTTGCACTCCAGCATGGGTGATAGAGCCAGACCCTCTCTCAAATAAATATGTATAGAGTCTGGTGACAGAGCCAGAGCCTATCTCAGATAGATAGATAGATAGATAGATAGATAGATAGATAGATAGATAGATAGATAGATAGATAGATAGATAGATATAGTTTACATATAATGTGAAAATAAAAATTTATTTATTTTATCAATATAATTTTTAAATGATAATTTCCTATAATCTGCCCTCCCCTGGAAACCATACTACTGGCTTGGTATTTATAGTATCTAAATAATTTTGCAATGTATATATCAGCTTATCAAATATTACTTATAACAATATGATCATACTATATACTGGGGTTTGCAATTTAATAAATGTTGGATCTGTTGCCATGGTACAGCTATTTCAATATTTATTGGAAGATTTTGTCTTAGTTTCTTAATACCTTGGTAGTTTTTCAGTAGTGAAATTTAAGAGTGTATCAAGCCACAGATGGACAAGAGTTGAGAGGGTTGCAGAGCCTAAGGTCAGAACCTAAAGTTATTTATTCAGTTAAACTGAATGCTAGTTTAATTATCTGTTCATGAAAAGTAACAAACATTTCCTGGGGTAGGGGAAGGAGTATTTCAGAAAAGTTGGGAGTAAAGGGTAGGGTGAGTAAAGATGGCTGTGAGCCTTCACTAGTAGATAACAACCCTGAACAAGGTCAATGAATGGATTTGATCCTATATTCTCCCATGTAACTTGGGCTGTGGACTTGAGACAGCATAGCTGTAAACACCTATCTGGTGTTAGTGTCATAACCAGTTATTTAATCTTTAGAGACCCAGAAAATACTAGACCTGGTAGAGCTTCTGGGAGCAAGAAGCTTAGAGATGGAGGTGCCTGGGGACTGCCTTGGAAGAACAGGGGTGGGGAGAGTTGAGGGAGGGTGTCAGGAGGAAGCCAGTCCAGAGCTTCAACAGAGCAGTGATGCTTCTGTCTATTTCTATATTGAGATGTTTATTTTATTTGTTTATTTTTTGGAGACAAAGTCTCACTCTTTCACCCAGGCTGAAGTGCAGTGGCATGATCTCACTGCAACCTCTGCCTCATGGGTTCAAGCAATTCTCATGCCTCAGCCTCCTGAGTAGCTGGGACTACAGGCATCTGCCACCATGCTGGCTAATTTTTGTCTTTTTAGTAGAGATGGGGTTTCACCGTGTTGGCCAGGCTGGTCTCAAATTCCTGACCTCAAGTGATCCTCCTGCGTCAGCCTCCCAAAGTGCTGGGATTGTATATGTGGGCCCCTAAGCCTGGCTGAGATTTTTATTTTAGCTGGAAAATGGATTGGGTTCTTAACTCAAAAGTTCTAAACATTGACCTAACCCAAACTCCAGCATTTTTAGAGATGAATAAAACATCTTAGAGTAGTGATTACTCTCAGTGTCACAGAGCTAGTAATTGACAGGTAATAGACATCTAAGTCTCCTAACTTCAAACTCAGTGCATCAGGGTACTGTGAAGGGTTTTGCCTCCCTCACAAAGAAGGGAGGGTTGGGGAGGGGATGCGTAGCTAGGATGATTGGAGTAGTAAATCTAAAGAGGAACTGGGTGTAGAAAACGTTGAAGAACCAGTGCTCTCTAATCACACTGCTTTAAATATAATCAAAGGGGAAAGAGTAACTGGAGACCTTGGGAAACTACAACCGATTATAAAACTTTATAATGCCTGTTAGCCCTAGGAAGAGCTTGGTATCTGTCTTGGGGCCCTTCCCTAGGGATGCCACAGACCCGGTAATGGTAACTAGAATTTGCAAATGTTCAGTGACACACCAGGGTATAATGACCAATCAGGGATACAACAGAAATGTTTAAAATTGACAGGAAAGTAAGACATTTGGCATAAACTGTCAGTGGTAACAAATTTGGAAAGAAACAACCATTATGTGATTCCTTTGGATATCAGTTTCTTTTTCTGAAAAAGATGTGGGATCCTAAGGGTTTTGTGAACTCAACATTCATATGATTGATCTCGTGATTCTTTTAGGTACCTATCCCTACATAGTCAGAACAACCCATGGTCAGAACAACCAAACTGCTGTCCTGGAATACGCCCTCTCTGAAAACTAGAACTATCACCCTATTTAATACTACGTTTGCCAACTGCCCCTCAAATTTAGGTTAGATGTCATTTGTGATTATCAGAGTCCTTGATCTCTCCTTTCTATTAGAAACCTGAAAGACACCTAATCACTTACATATATTCTTCCTATATTGCTGGCAATATAGTTACAAATCCTTTCAAATATCTGAGACCAAGAGCAACTCTTACCCTTAAAACTAAAAATGATGTCTGTTTACAAGAAAAAAAATGAAGGCAAGGAGCAGAAAAGACCTCAAGGTCACTATATACAAAACATGGAAGAACCAAGGATTAGCGCCGAAGTTGGCTTTATACTGTACTTTATCTCTTTCTACCAGACCCAATACAGCTAGCTGACATTTGACAAAATGCTGCCTCTTTATTTCTCTGCCCGTGGCATATTTCTAATTTTCTATTATCCTCTCCTCCATTAAGACAATGTAGTTCAGCTTGGCTTCTTGTACAGGTATAGTATACTTATGAAGACCTAAGAAGAATAATGGCTGAGAATCATTCATTCACTTAACTCATGTTTATTAAATTCGTCTGCTATGTGTCAGGCATCATTCTACGTGCTGGGAATACAGAAGTGAGTCCCCAGGAGTCCCCAACTTCTAGGGAAGGAGAAAGACAATTGATAAACAAATAGACATGTAAATACCTGGCAATGCTAAGTGCTTTGCAGACAAATATTGCAAATGGAGGGAGGGTGATATTTTAGTTAGGGAGTTGAAGGCCTCTCTGTAGAGATGACCTTAGAGCAGAGACCAGGATGGAGCGAGGAAACTGAGCCCTGTGAATTTTTGGGCTTCCTTTCTCAACTGGCCCCTAAAGTGTGATCTGCAAGCATGAATATTCTGCTTGGCGGAAACAAAAGGATGCTGGTAGGGGGCCTTGCTCTCCATTCTGCATAAGTTCACCCTTGACAATAACATCCCCTTTCAGATCAGACTAAAGTCTGTTTCATTCAGATTGAACCTTCGTAGGAAGCTTGCAACTGTCTCCACACTGCATCACCGCTAAAAACGCTTACAATAGGGAATAAACTGACAGTACCTGTTGAAAATATAACAAACGTATTTACAAGTAACTGCGTTAGAGGAGGCACATTTACAGTGGCTGACATTTAATACTGATAAGTGTTGCTATAGTTTGTAGTTGGAAGTATTTTCTGGCCTAATGTGTAGCTGTCCTTTAAAAGCTATTCCAAAAAGGGTCTGCCTGGTTTAATGCATTCACCTGCTGATACTCTCTTTATCAGAATGATAGGATATTTCAGTTTGATTTAAATGAGTAATTGATTGCACATTTCTCTCATAGGTAGGTTTTTGAAATCTTCCCTGAGGAAACCCAGAGTGAAATAGGAAAAAGGAAATCTGACCTAGGTATTCATGGTTAATTTTACAGATCCAAAGAGAAAAGTGGCAACCTTTGAAGTCTTCCCACAAATCCCTAAACCCTAATGCCAGAAGGGTTCTATATTAGAACTTTTTGGGAATCGTCTTCAAAACCAGAATTCATTTAGCCAATAAAGAGTTTATTTGAATTATAAATCGTGTTGTCTGAATCAGTGTTTCCAAACTACCAGCAGAGCCACAACTTTTCTGTTCCCGACACTTTAAAAGAGTAACCCCCTCCCCCGCAAAAAAAAAAAAAATTCGTCTCAGCTGCCTTACTTTGTAGCTGACTTAACAGAATTTGGCCACAGAGTAATTTACTTGACTGATCTATTTGTGGCAACTTGTTTATGTATTTTTAAATCACAGTTACAATGAGCTGTTGTTCATGTATATACTGTAGAACCATATAGGTTGCAAATCACTCCCAAGGAATCCTGATAGTACAGGATTATTTTTTAGCTTAGGAAAAAAAAAAAGGATACCAAAGGAGCTGGTGACCACTTTAAACTGCTTTTATTAACTGACATTTTACAAACTGATGAAGCTCTTAAATATTGCATTTTCCCCTTCATTCTCTTAGTATTTCTATTACCGTATGATAAGGAGGCTATGGTAGAAACTAAAATTTGTAGTTCAGAAGAGATTCAGACCTCTACTAATGTATCGTTTGTAATGTACTAATTACTAATGTATCGTTTTCTTTCTGGGTTGCTTTGAGGGTATGTTTTGCTTCTCTTGATCCTTTCTATAGACAACTGAAGCCAAGCTCCACTCTCTCTTGGTGCACCTACAAAATAAACTCCACTTTCCCTCAGTGTACTACAAATAGCTCGCAAACATAGATTAGCTTCAGTATGGGACACTTCCTTGTGTTTGAATAATGATATTCACTTAACCTATAGTGTACTTGAGTTAGTACATCGCGTGACCTTGGCTCCTTTTCTTAGCTGTTATTTACTGATAAAAATAAATCTCCTGCGCTAAGCAGTAGGAATCACTCCGAAATGCAGGGAAAGTCCTAAGAGAATTCATATGCTAATGACCCTTCCAAGTGAGAACTTGCTTAAATGTGCCATTTGCTGACATCATTGTTATGGGCAGAGTGGAGATGATTTCTTTAAGAGGCGGCCTTTCATATTCTTCCAGCGTTTCGTGGCCCGCGCGTGCACCTGCGGGAGGGGGAAGTTTACATAAGCGTCCTAGGGTATTTGCATCTTAGCGGCTTCACTCCCTGGGCTCCGGAGAGTAGAGCGGGCGGGCGGCGGTAGGTGCTCGCGCCGCGAGGCTGGCCAAGTGGGTGGGTAACTTTTCGAGGAATCGTGCGCGCGGGACCTCGTGGAGACCTGCCAGGGGCACGGTCAGCAGTGACAGTTCCTGGAAAGCGGGCGGCGGCGGGAGCAGGCTGGGCAGGCGCCGCCCGCGGGCGGGAGCGGGGAGCGGGGAGCGGGGAGCGGGGAGCGGGGAGCGGGGAGCGGGGCCGGCTGGGATCGCCAGCCGGGCGGTGGGCGGAGGGCGGGATCGGCAGGAAGCGAAATGGTTACTTTTTTTTTTTTTTTTTGACTGCGGGCTCTGATTACTTTCGAAGATCGCGGGCCCCAGGCGGGCTCCAGGCGCTAAGCGGAGACGAGTTTTTCTCCCCGCAGAGGAGGATCCTGGAAGGACGCAGAACTGGGGCGTGGGGGATGCAGTGGCCTGGACCAGGCGACTCCAACCCGGGGGAGCAGAGTCCGCCACGCCTGCAGGGACCGAGGGTCTCTGCGGAACTGGAGGACGTTTTGTGGGATCCCTCACGGCTGCTGAGGGGCTGCCGCGGGTGAGGATCGCCGCGCTGCGCCGCCAGGGAGCTCGGCGGCGACCTGCCGGGGGGAAAGTGCGTCACCCGGGGGCGGGGGCGACTCCTCGCCCACCAGGCGGAGCCGGCGCCGGGACGCGACCCGGGGGCGCGGCCCGTTGCGATGCAGTGGGAACTCGGTGCTCGCTGCCCCGCCCTGCTGGGGTCGCCTCCGGAAATGGGTGGACGCGGCTGACCCGGGGCCCACCCAGCTCTCTTTTCCTTCGGGAGCACTCTGCGCCCGCTCCAGGCCTCCAGCCTCCGCCAGGCGCAGCGCGGGTGGGCGGCGAGTGCGCGCCGAGGGCTCCGGGGCCGATGCAGCGAGGGGCTGCAGGCCGCGCACGGCCGCGCTGCCCCCGCCGCAGGTTGGAGCCGCTGTCTGGGTCCCGGGGTTGGATGGCAGCCGGCGGCGGGGGCTGAACCCGGGAGGCTGCCAGTGCGCGCCGGTGGGGCCTTCTCGTCGGAAGCTGAAGGACAGACGTGGGGGCCCGTGGGTGCTCGGCCCCACCGTCCAGCCGCAGGGCGAGTGCCGCTCCGTGGAGGCGACAGAGCGGCGCTGGGCTTCCGGCGGGAGGAGGGTAACGGGGAGTTCGCAGGTAACTGCTCTGTGCTGGGGGACACGGGAACTGTCCTCTCGGGGCTTCTCGTCGCGGCGGAGGAAGGGTTTGCTCGCTGCCTCTGGGTCTTGAGCGCCGCCTTAGGCTGGCCGGGGACGCCGCGAGGGGCCGGAGCCGGTCCACCCACGGCCCGGGGCGCCCCCTCGCGGCCCAAGCCGTCGCCGCCGCGCGGAGCGCAGGGTTTGCTGGGCCCAGGGGGCGCCGACGCCCGCTCTGAGGCGTCTCTCCAGCTGCGGCGGCGGCGATGGGGACGACCCAGGGGACCCCTCGCAGCCATCGCTGGGAGCCCCCTCGAGAAGTGGCCGGCCGAATTTTCCCGAAGCACGGTGACATCCTTTCCCTCCCGCCTCCTCCGGCCCCATTTTTAAAAGCTCGGCCTTTCCCATTAGTGTGTGTCGGTATAAGCCAGGCTATGTGTGGAATTTGTTTTTACAACTCGAGTCTTGTGATTTCTCAAACACTTTCCTGAAGTGTTTTCTCTGGAAGCTTGTTTCAAATGAGTGCTGTAAGTCTCACAAAGAGAAGTGTTGTTCAGGAGCCAACAGGTGACGGGGCGAAACCTGAGTCGGTGTGTACATTGGAGTCAGGTCTGGCTGCCGTTTCCTCGGGCCACCGTTGAAAATAGAAAGCCAAAAAATCAATAGGAGACTGAGGAGAACACGATTTTGAGAAAATATCTGCATCCCCCGTTATGGAAAACACTGGGCTCATTCGAGCAGCGCCTTGTGTGGTGCCCCTCATTCCGCGGCGTGCATTTTGGATTTTGTCTTTACATACCCGTTGACGGATAACCCTGACCCCAGAAGCGCCGCGCTGGCAAAGGACCAGGCTTTGCCGTCATGTTTCCTCCTTTTGTTAAGCAGCCTTTCTTACTGTCATGGAATGTACTTGGGCATGAAATTAGAATGCTTTGAAAGAGTTCTACATTTCCTCTTGGAAAGATGGATAGTTTCTCGGCCATTGGGTGATGCATGACAGCCCACTCAGCTGTTGGGAAATGTACAAGCTGGATGGAGCTTTACTTGGAAAATACAGACAGTACCAAAGGGCATATGGCCTCATGCCACTAATGGCTCGTATGGAGAACTTTTAGTAAAGGAAGGTTTCATCAGCAGTTATCTTCTGATAACTTATGTTATTTTTCAAGTAAGTGAAATTGAATTGGGCTCTGTTGGCAGTGACTTGTGTCTTTAGTAGACAGTAAGCACTGAATGCTCTTTGGGTGTGTGAAACCTTTAAAGAAATGACAGCTTAGTGTGTCTTTACTGTAAAATTCACATCTCAATTGAAGTTAAGGAAATCATAAACAAGAAACTATGTATATCCATAAGGGTGGTATATTTTGCATTTTGAAAAGAATGAATATGTGACATGTTTCTGTACTGCTCAATTAGTCTGTAGTTAAATTTAATTCACCTGCATATTTAGCTTGGGAGAAGTAAAGTAGCTTTTGAATGGAGAACCTGTGATCCTCATCTTCCTTGCACTAAGGCCTTGTTAACAAGCCGTTTAACAAAGAAGCTGTTAAACAGTTTGTAGCCCACAGGGTGGCACTTAGCAGGGGGTGTGGGGGGGAGGGGGCAGTGGGGGGGCAGGACACCTAGGGAATGTTGGCCTGAGTTCAGAAAATCATACTTGTTCTGGCTTTTGGTGATCAAAGGGTTTCTAACTTCCCTGGACATGTTCACACAAGAAATACTTTTTCATAGGATCCTACAGTGCCATAGTTGTCTTCATATAGGAACTAGAGTGGAATTGCATTGGAAAAAGTATTGTAATTAGGGATATGACCTTAGACTTCCTTTTCAATGGCAGGCCCTGACAATTACTGTTTTTCACTTGCATGATTTTGATTTGGTGACTTGATCCAAGAAAATTTTGAATAATAGGAATCATACCAGACCTGATATACAGTTACAAGCTCAATATGTATCTGATTAAACTCATTCTCCTGAAATCCCTCAAATCCTCGCTCCCTTCTGAGTTGCCCTAAGATACTTATGTATTGGTACGTCAATCACTTAATACTCAAAACTATCTTTGGCCCAATTTCTTCCTTCCTATTAGTTCCTTTTACTTTCCCTCCCCAAGTCACCATGTATAGGCTTTCTTAGGGACAATGTATTAATTGACCCCTCTCAGGTTCTTTATCTTTTTCCTGGCCATCTCTGCCCCGTATTAATCTTCTTTAAGAACCAGAAGTATCTTGTGGTAGTCTCCATTCATGTCTTTTGCAGCTTCCCGTTGCCTGTAGTGATAAGCCCACAGTTTTCTGCCTGAAATGTATAATTCTTGAAAATAGGATTCAGACACCATTGCCATCTGTTGTTGCTTCTTTGGAAGAATCTGTCTTCTAGTGAAACTATCCAATCTTCATTGCCTCTGGACCTTAATATACTGTGCTGACTTATTAAGCTCTTGACAAGAAAATAGTAATGGCTCATTTATGTATATATCAAGGACTATCAAAATAATAATCCTTAGCTCTCCTGGAAGCAGCATTCAGACGAGTAGAAAATGAAATGGCCAAAATAGCATAATAAAATGATTAAACCTTCTCTTTAGCTTGACTAACACTTTCACATACTATATGTTATCTTATTTCACCAGTGATTACTGTGCTTACAGGAGAAGTGCTTAAGCCTTCGTCCATGCCTTAATTACTATATATACTTTTTTTTGAGACAGGGTCTTGCCATGTTGCCCAAACTGGTCTCAAACTCCTGGGCTCAAGCGGTCCTCCCACTTTAGCCCCCAAGTAGCTGAGCGTATAGGCATGTGCCCAGCTTCTAGGTACTTTGTTTTTCAAAGAGTAGTTGAATTTACAGAATATTGGAAGCAACAGATTTTAAAAGGTTTGGAGGTTGTTGGTTGTGGGCAAAAGGGAAAGGCAAGTTAATAAGAGACAAGTAGCAAAAATCAAAACATTATGAGAGCAGGGAGAAAAAAACTGACAAAATTTGCTAGTTATCCTAAAGTTATGGGTCAGGGGCCATTCTGTTTCTTGAATCCTGAAGCCAGTCTTTTCTGCTTTGCTCAAAATGAAAACAAATGATCAGCCAAAGGCTAAATCACATGTAATTTTTACACGTGCCATCATTAAAGAAACAAGGAGATGAATAATGGATTTTTTTTTTTTTGAGACAAAATTTTGTCTCGTTGCCCAGGCTGGAGTGCAATGGCACCATCTTGGCTCACTGCAACCTCTGCCTTCTGGGTTCAAGCAATTCTCCTTCCTCAGCCTCCCAAGTAACTGGGATTGCAGGCGTGCACCACCATGCCCAGCTAATTTTGTATTTTTAGTAGAGATGGGGTTTCACCTTATTGGTGTTAGGCTGGTCTTGAACTCCCAACCTCAAGTGATCCAGCCTCGGCCTCTCAAAGAGCTGGGTTTATGGGCATGAGCCACTGCACCTGGCAGCTACATTTCTTTTTATGTTCTGGCTTTTAATGAAATAAATGTCAGTTGGCTCCTTTTTGACATCCCCTAGAGCCATTCAATAACAACTTTAAATATAAGGATGAAAGAATGAATGCAATGAATGAATCTAGAAAGTAAATTTCACAAAGGAACCCCTCATTATGTCACTATGTTATATGAATGAGGCCATACTCAAATTTGGGGAACAAGTACCCCCTGACAGTCAAGCCTATACTAGATGTTCACAATTGTTGCTCTATCTAAGGCAACTGAAAAAACTGCCATGTTCCATGGATAGACCATTACACATGCTGTGTGTGTATGTGTGCATGCACACACACAATGTCTATGGTGTTGGAGGTTTTATGTGAGGACTGGTTAGAAGCTGCTTCCAAAGCCACTGGAAATATCGGCCAATAACTTGGCAAAATTGTCTGCCATTCAGAAGGCCAGAGCCTTCCCAAGCTCAAAAAGAAGATGAAACTCAGGTTTTGTTATTAACATATTGTTCCAATTCCATTTGTCACTGGTTAGCTTTAAGAAAGTTATTCCCAGTGGCCGTAACAATGCCAATTGGTATGTTGCAGTAGGAGTTTTAATTCTTTATGTTCATGAAATTATTTTCTGTTTTAAAACTCTTGTGCATCTTGGAAGGCAAATAGTGGCTTTTTTTGTTTTGTTTTGAGATGGAGTCTCGCTCTGTAGCCCAGGCTGGAGTGCAGAGGCGTGATTTTGGCTCACTGCAACCTCCGCTTCTTGGGTCCCAGTTCAAGCAGTTCTCCTACCTCAGCCTCCCAAGTAGCTGGGATTACAGGCACGAGCCACCATGCCCAGCTAATTTTTGTATTTTTTAGTAGAGACGGGGTTGTGCCATGTTGGCCAGTCTGGTCTTGAACTCCTAACCTCGTTATCCACCCGCCTCGGCCTCCCAAAGTGCTGAGATTACAGGCGTGAGCCACTGTGCCCAGCCAGTAGTGGCTATTTTTTTTTTTAAATCAGGTCCTAAGATGTTTGTTGATTTGTCAAAGTTTTGAAGACTTCAGGACCAAGTTTACTGAATGCTGAGAGCATCAGATTCCATTCCCTAAGTATAGCTCTTATCCTTTGGTTTAGATGTTCTCTTGACAATTAATGATGATTGAGAAGTCATACGTCTGCTAGCTGTTTGTTTTTGAGTCTTTTTTAATGGTAAGAAGTAGCTATTTAACTATTTTGAAGGAAGAGGAGAGAGAAAGGAAAAAGGAGGGAAATGGAACTGTTCCATTTTCTATTGCATGACTTGCATGGAACAGCCCCATGATAATTCTTGCCTTTCTAAGAAAAAAGTATCCCAGCTCTCTCTACCAAACCTTGGGCTTCTTTCTCACCTCCCTTGTGACCAAGCCCTGCTTTCCTGCTTGACATTTATTTCTCTACTTGACTCTGATAGTGGCTTTTATTCTTAAAAATAGTGTCTGCAAAGAACTCATGACCCTATTAGAATTAAGTTCTGACAGCTATTCTGTGTGCTTGACCACTCCCTCCCAAAGCCATCTCTGATGGTGGTGTTAGCTGTTAAAAGGTTTTGTGTCCTCCATATATCTCCTTAATGGTCTGACTATTTGGAACCTGAACAAATGCATCTCTGAAAACTGTTTTGCTTTTTTTCTCCTGCATTATGAGGTTTATTTATTTACAATTCAAAATTATAGGCATACACTGGAGAAATGGGACTCCTGATTTATTTCCAAACTTAGCACAGGATTGGTTAATGCATAGTTGACATTCATTTATGATTAAGTTTACTACAGCATTTTAAGACCGAGACAATAAACCTGCCTTAGAATTGTCAAGAATGCTGATGTCTTAGATAAAAGAATGTAAAAAATACACTCTCAAATGGATCCCACAAAAGTGTGTATAGATGTGAGGCAGAGGGATGGAGGATGATGTTGAAAAAGCAAATGGAGCAAGATGTAAACCGTTGATGAGTCTGGATGAGGGATGTATCAGAGTTCCTTTTACTATTGCATTTTTTTGGAAGTTTAAAGTTATACCAAAATAAAATTTTACCCAAAAAAAAAAAAAAAAAAAGTATAGGGAACAGGACAGGGCCACTGTTAGTTCACCTAAGCATGGCTCTACAAAAGAAAAAAGAAGCATCATAAAGCAAAGTTTTACTCTGTCATAACCCCAACTTTAGCTCTATTTCCATTATAATTCAGCCTACTTTTAAACCTGATTCTGCCCATTTCATGTGATCAACCTTAAGAGATAATACCTGAAAATGAAGTTAATAGAATTTTTCTGTTAGATCTAATCCACCTGTGGTCTCATATGCTTGGCTTAAAACATGGTGTTTTGGCAGACCACATACAGCCAAGGTTAGGTAATCCTCAGGAAGAGCCTCAGCCATGGCCCAGAGCAGAAGGAATAGCCAAGCTCCCCTCTTCCTTCTGTGCTGTCAAAGTAAATACCATATAGTGGTGAAAAATGCCTAAGGAAGGGGTATTTGTAAGGTCACATTTTTATAGTTTTTATTGTAACTTTTTACAAGCATAAGAACTATGTTTAGCTGCCACTTCTTTTACCCGACTGATATACTTAAGAATAGACTGTCAGTGTCTCTTGGCAAGTACAAGCAATCTTAAAAAAAAAAAAAAAAAAAAAAAAAAGTCAGGTGCCATGGCTCACATCTGTAATCCCAGCACTTTGGGAGACCAATGCAGGAGGATATATTGAGCCCAGGAGTTTGAGACCAGCCTGGGCAACATAGGGAGACCCTCATCTCTACAAAAAATGTAGTCAGGTGTGGTGGCACATGCCTGTGGTCCCAGCTACTTGGGAGGCTGAGGTCGAAGGACTGCTTGGACCTGGGAGGTAGAGGCTGCAGTGAGCCCTGATTGTACCACTGCACTCTCTAGCCTGGGTGACAGAGCAAGACCTCGTCTCAGATAAATGGGAAAAAGAAATATCTAAATTGAAGTTTCATGTTATCAGGTAAAGAAGTTGATAGTGATGGTGTAGCAACTCTTAGCACAGCCTGGTCCCAGTGGAGGCCATGCCATATAACTTTTCGTGTGTGTGTGTGTGTGAGACGGAGTTTCACTCTTGTCACCCAGACTGGAGTGCAGTGGTGCAATCTCGGCTCACTGCAACTTCAGTTCAAGCAGTTCTCCTGCCTCAGCCTCCTGAGTAGCTGGGATTACAGGTGCCCACCACCACGCCCAGCTAATTTTTGTGTATTTTTAGTAGAGTTTCACGAACAAGTTTCATTGCGTTGGCCAGGCTGGTCTCAAACTCCTGACCTCAGGTGGTCTGCCCACCTCAGCCTCCCAAAATACTGGGATTACAGGTGTGCACACCACGCTCAGGCAACATTTTTTTAATGTTTGTATTTTAATGAGCTCTGAGAACTTGCCAATAAATGTAATGTTTTGTCATTTTGAGTATTCTCTGATATAAAGGAAAAAGAAAAACTTTCCTCAGTGAATAAACTTTGAACCAGCTGCTCATAAGGCCATTGGATTTTTTCAGTCCTTTTTGACTGTATATCCTTAAAATGCCTTCCTTGGGCAAAATAGACTACCCTTCAGTTGTGTCATTTTATGTGTCTGCAGCACAGTAGCTTGGCTGATTCCCCAAACAAAAGGGAATTGGTTCAATCAGCACTCCCCCAAGGAGGCAGTGTGGGGTTGCAGGGGTTTATGATCACAGCCAAGCCTGGTCCTAAGGCCATTTACTGACCTTGGACAATTGACCCTTCTCTGAGGCTCACCTTCCCCATCTGTTAAGTGAGACACCACTTATACTGGGTTGCTTGATATGGTGATTAAATGCCATAACACTAGTGGTACCAGCCAGGCATGGAGAAGTAATTAGCCATCTGCGGAGACAGATCCAAGATGGCCACACAGCAGCAGCTCAGGATTGTAGCTCCCAGTGAAAGCGCAGGGAGCAAGTGGATGCCGCAATTGCAGATAAATTTTTGATGCCCACAGACTGGGAGATTCCCGGTGAAGGAGACACACGGGTCACCAGTGCAACTATTTTGGCCGGCGCGTCTCGGTGCGGATTGTACGGGACTGGATGCCCTTTTAGTCGGGCGCTCGGCTGGTCCCATCCCCACAAGGAGAACAGCAATTGGAAGCGCTGAGGACCGAGAACAAGCACAGCTGAACCCGGGAAGGCCCAGCTCTGTGGGGAAGGGGCACCCCCCAAAGGAAAACTAAGAAACAGAAAAAACTTCATCACCAACAAGCCGGATGTCCACTCAGAGACCCAATCTGAAAGTCGGCAATTACAAAGACGATAGGTGGATAAATCCACAAAAATGGGAAGAAACCAGTGCAAAAAGGCTGAGAACACCCAAAATCAGAATGTGTCTCTTCCTACAGGGGATCACAGCTCCTCATCAGCAAGAGAACAAGGCTTGACGGAGGATGAGTGTGATGAACTCACAGAATCAGGCTTCAGAAGGTGGATAATAAGAAACTTCTGTGAGCTAAAAGAACATGTTCTAACCCAATG